>CAUYLG010074693.1:0-34611 GCA_963573385.1 Cacajao melanocephalus | reverse complement strand
AATTCACTTATATTCCTCTCTAAATTATCTATTCTTGTGAGCATTTCGTCAAACCTTTTTTCAAGGTTCTTAGTTTCTTTGCATTGGGCTAAAACATGTTCTTATAGCTCAGAAAAGTTTCTTATTATCCACCTTCTGAAGTCTAATTCTGTTAATGGATCACACTCGTTCTTCATCAGGCCTTGTTCCCTTGTTGATAAGGAACTATGATCCCCTATAGAAGGAGAGGCATTCTGATTTTGAGTATTCTCAGCCTTTTTACGCTGGTTTCTTCCCATCATTGTGAGTTCATCCACCTGTTGTTTGTAATTGCCAACTTTCAAATTAGGTCTCTGAGTGGACGTCCAACTTGTTGATTCCCAGCGCCGAAATCTGAGCAACCCACTGTGCCGACTAACAGCGGCATTAAGATTCGTGGTGCTTTTCTGCCTGTGAATCTCCGGTCTGGCTTCTCTCTTGAATCCCCTTTTCAATCAGGTAAATAAGCGACTGCCTTCTCGGAGCTCCAAACGTTGAAGGAGACCCAGTCCTGCTTACTCTGCACCATGAACCGCTGCACCGAGGCGCCAGCAAAACTGCTGTGCCAGCCACAAGAGTCACTCTGGCGACCCATGGGGCTCCTCCACTGGGAATCTCCTGGTCTGTGAGCAACAAAAATTCATCTGTAAGTGTGGCGTCCTCTCGTTCTGTGCCCTTTCTCTGGGAGCTACAATCCTGAGCTGCTAGTAGTCAGCCATCTTGGATTTCTCTGCCTCTGCAGGATTCTTTTGTTACTGGCAAAGCCAGTCACAAGGCCAGCCCAGATTCAAGGGTTGGGGAAATACCATCTCTCAGTGGGAGGAGCTTGAGTCATCTTGCAAAGGAAAATGAATGAAGGGAAGGGAATAACTGCAGTCATTTTTGCAAACAATCTTCTATACTACACAATTTCATAATTTCTTGTTCAGCATTTCTGGCATGTGGTCATGTACTTGGAACATCTTCAAAAATGGGTAGATCACTGTTTTACTAGGCAGCTCTTACTGTGGGACTGTTCTCCCTTATTATCCTTCTGTAGAGACACAGACTCTCACAGAATCTTTGAATCACAGAATTGAAGGTCATTTAGGCAATGGACTCTTTGAAGCCCAGTTCCTGTACAGGAAGCCACAGGAAGTCTGTAATTTCCACTGATTTGTCCGAGTTCTACCTTTTGGAGCAAAACAAAACATTATGTATTTATTACTCATTTGTTTTTAAAAGCTTCCAATCATGGCCAACATGGGCATTACATAACAGATACATGCTCCATCCCAGCCGCCGTTTATTCATGGTCCTTTATTCATGCGCTCAGTATATATTAAGCCATTTCCATGAGTCAGGAATGCGTTTTAAGATAAGTAAGGTGTGGGATTTCAAGTCACTTAGATTTGGATTTAAGCCTCATTTTACTGTCTATCTGCCAACTGTGTGAGACTGGGGAAAGTTATTTAGTTTCTCTAATTCTGTTTCCTCACCTAAAAAATGAATATGATTATCCCTGCCTCGCTGGGAGATTGTGATAGTTAAATAAAATAACAAATATAAAGTGCCTGGCCTATACTAGACACTCAGTTAATGGTAGCTATTAATCATTATTTATCAAGGGATAATAATATTCCAGATATGTGTTCTGTGATCTCACCATCTCCTGTGGTCTCAAATTATTCTTCATGTCTTGATAATGCTTTCTTCTTTTTTTTATTTTTATTTTTTGAGATGGAGTCTCACTCTGTTGCCTAGGGCTGGAGTGCAGTGGTGCGATCACTACAACCTCCACTTCCTGGGTTCAAGAGATTATCCTACCTCAGCCTCCTGAGTAGCTGAGACTGCAGACACCAGCCACCATGCCTGGCTAATTTTAAAATTTTTGGTGGAGAGGGAGTTTTGCCATTTGGTCAGGCTGGTCTCAAACTCCTGACCTGAGGTGATCCACCCCTATCTGCCTCCCAGAGTGCTGGTATTTCAGGCGTGAGTCACTGTGCCTAGCCAATTTTCATATTTTCAGTAGAGATGGGGTTTCGCCATGTTGGCCAGGCTGGTCTTGAACTCCTGGTCTCAGGTGATCCACCCACTTCAGCCTGCCAGAGTGCTGCAATTAAAGGCATGAGCCACTGTGCCCAACCAACAATGCTTCCTTCTTTAGAATGAGTATTGTTCTGCATAGACACTATAGTATAGTGTAGTGGTTTGAGGAAATGACCTTTGGAGTCAGACATATCTGTATTTGAATCCTGTCCGTCATTTACTAACTGTTATTTAAACTCTGAAAGCCTCAGTGTATAAATCTGTAAAATAGTAAGAAGAAGAATTCAAAACTTTGGCATGAGAATGATAAGAAGGTATATAAAACCCTTAGCCTGGTGCCTGACACTTAGTGAGTCCTTGTGCTGTCCACTCTATTCAAAGCATTTTTTGTTATGTGTAGCATGGTGCCATGGAAAGAATGAGAAGAAAACTGTTCAATTCATTCCAGCTCTTGGAGACTTCACCTTAATGTATAAGGAAGGGGATCAGTTCTATAGTCCCCAGGGTACCTGATAGCCCAGGAATTGCTTCCTCCAGATTGTTTCTTTACTTCCTTTATCAGAAGTAGAATTACATAGGAGTGTTGGAGTGTAGAAAGTACATGAAAATGGAAATTCACGGCCCTTCCAGATGAAATAATCCCATAATTGTGAGTGTCTTGGCTCCTCAGGAATGTGCCAGGCCACCCTTGCTGTGATCAAGTATGACTATCTGGAAAGTCAAAGTTGGAGAGAAATTGCCCTCTTTGTCCAGGCATTATGCCTGGAGTTTTATATGGTGTTAAATAGAATATGGGGTATAACAGCAGCTGTAACTGAAAGGGCAGGCAGCTAGATAGTTTGTTTTGAAAAGCACTAATGACCAGGGGCTAATTTCCTTTCACTGGCTGCATATTGTTCAGAGGTGGAAAGGAAGATTGGAGCAAGTAATTCAATTCCATATTGTAGTGCCTTAGAATGTTTTTTAAAAATCTGAGTCTTGGCAAATGATTTCCTTAAGATAACTCCCCCAAACATGATGAGTAGATCTAGTATGAGGAGATGATTGCAGAACAATTGTGGGACTTGTCACTTTTTTTAATGTAAAGAGCTCCCACTAGTGTTAATAGAGGATCCATAGGAAAAATTCAGTGTGATATACAATAATGTCTGACTTTGGTGAAAGGCCTGATGTGCCATCACATATTATGAATAGCAGCCCACGGTAGCTGCATGCAGCTAATCTTGTTGGGTTTGGTTCCGTTTAGGACTCGGCATTTCTTTTATGTTTATTCTTTTTTTTTTTTTCCCAAAGGCTCCCTGTAAGTTATCTAAGAAAAATACTCTGTCCAAGATGTAGTTGAGCAATGAAAATATTTGTTTGTTGTTGTTTTTTGCCCCTATGAGAAAATCATTTCACTACTAGGCGTGTCTCATTAGCACCATTCCTGACTTAAACAAAGATAAGGTGCTCCTTTAATACAGTTGTAAGAGTGATTCTGTCCTGTGAAATTCCTGTCATTTCAATTGGAATATTTTTCTTTAGGCAGCTGACAATATATAGGCTGTATCAACATTATTTGTCTAAGAAATGTATATATAGATGCTTGTCTATTCTCTTAAACTACTGAAAGAGCAAAAGAGATTATGGGAAAGATGGCCAGGTTGGCACAAAATATTACATTTCTTAATAAATTAAGCCTCTGAAATGTATTAGAACTATTATAAAACACTTGTAAATATTTATAACTCTTTTTTATCTTTAAGCATATGATAAAGAAAAGTTAGCATAAACATACAGTGCAATGTGTAATGGTTAAAAGTCTTAGCATGTCAGGGTGGTGTCAAAAAAGTCACTCCTGGGAACAAAAGAGCAAAGAGCAAGAAAACTCATAGTGTCACGTCCAACAAACATTATTTTGACATAATGAACTTTCATAACATATGATAATTAAGTCAGCCTTCCATAATAGTATAAAACTTCCATAATGTATGATAATTAAGTCAAGGAAGAAATGATCCATCCTACAAGAAGAATAAGGAGACCTTGAAATTACCAGCTAAACAAAAAGACAAAGAATAACAGAAAAGATGGAGAAAGAAAATATTTAGCAAATACATTCACAAAATTATAGCTAAAGGGAACATTGAGAGACAAGTTGGGCTACCATCCCTCCATAGACTTTCTGCATCTTATTCTGTCCCCATGATTAAAGTTTTGAAAATATTTCTTTCAAGTGATAATTATAATGAACATTTATTGGGCACTTACCATGAGTCAGGCCTTTGCAGAATGGTTACATCATCTTGTTTAGTTGTTCCAATAACTCTATAATCCTAAGAGGTAAATATTATTATCATTGTCACTTTTCCAGATGGCTCCCAGAGATTGAGGAACTTGCCCGAAGTTACGTAGCTTGTGAATGACAGAGCCAGGGTGGGAACCACGTCTGTCTGAGTGTTATGATCTTCTGCCAGTCATTTGCCTGCCTGCTCCTATCTCCAATATCACACTTTCATTATCTACTTTGCATCGTAGATGCTAAATCTATGCTGTCTAATATGGAAACCACTAGCTACATGTGGCTCTTTAAATGAATTTAAAATTTAGTTCCTAGTCATCTCAGACACATTTCAAGTACTCAATAGTCCTCATGTAACTAGGGGCTAGTGTATCAGACGACACAGATTTTAGAACATTTCTATCACAGCAGAAAATTCTGCTGGACCCCTCTGAATTCTAGATCCTGTAAACAACATTTTCTTTCAATAAACTCTCAATGCCAATGGAAAGCACTGATGGGAGGTGGGAGAAACTATTGTTCTTCCTCTAACAACCTCTGATGGCTACAGACTCCAGTGTCCTTTGGCAATTTTAGCAGCACTGGCTGTGGGCCACAGCTGCTGGTAAGCAGTATATAGCGGTGGTAGCAGCTGCAGGCCCTGGTCACGTGTCAGTGGTTCTGGGAGCAATAGCAAGCCTCAGCAGTAACAGAGATGAATGCCTGATGGGACTGGTAACAGTACTTTCTTCCTTTCTTTTGCTCCAGCATTAGGGTGGTAGCAGATTCCTGCAGTTGCTAATCTCATTTTTGCTGCTTCAGGCCTTCTAGCACTTGTAACTGTTTCTTCTGTTAACTCACCTATTTGAAATACCTAGAGTGTTTCTTACTAGACTCCAACCCTGAGTCTAAGTTCTTAACCAGTAACTTATGGTTGAAAGAAAATGAAGAGTTGAGATTTAACCAAATATGAGTGATTATTATTTAGACCAAAGCTAAAGTGATTAGCTAGAATGCCTAAATTATCAAAATACTTTGAGAACCAGAGCTATAACTCTTTTTTGTATGGTAAACATTTATTACTTACATAAAAATATTTTTAAAAATTTAGAAGTTATAGATCTTCCCTTGATCTTTAATCTTACTCTAAAGTTTTATTGACAAACCTAAAATCAGGTTTCTTAGGAATACTAAAATCATCAATTAGATTAGTTCCATGATTAATCAGCTGATTTTAGCCTCAAAAAAGTTATAACTTACACCTACTGTACTTAATGTATTCAAAGTTAACACTACTCATTAATGGTTAAAAGGGTTGAGGATACAAAGGATGGGAAGATCCTGTAATGTAAATTCTCCTATTATTTCTGATAAATCCATAATCTACAATGTAGAAATCTATAATATAGATTTCTATAAATGTAACTACTTAAGAGAACTTTCCACAAAGGAGACATTTCATTATTGACTTACTGCTTATTCATGCTCCTCCCACCAACTGTTGATCAGGGACAGAAATAGTAAAAGAGGATAAGGTGGGACTTCCAAAATGTTGACACAGGAGTTACGTGGATCTTCTCACAAGCAAAACAGTGATATAACTGATGAAAACTATTTTTTAAAAGTCATTCAAAATATCTGGAAATTGTCTGAAGGAAATATGACAATGAAGAAACATTCATTCAAGAAAGTCTACTAAATTTTGTTAAGAACAGTGGCAGTTTGTGGCATTTGAGCTACAACCAGTTATATTACTCTTTCCTCTGCCTCCAGCTCTGTGTTACAAAAGTTCTACTCCGTGCGTGCACAGCCAAGAAGACAGGGACTCTCTCTCTCTCTCAGTCTGGGGTCATGGTTCACCATGAAAGTGCAGACCACTAGAAATTCTCTCCCCTAACCCTCAGTATCATGTTGCAGAACCTCTGTAATTCTGCAAATTATTTTAGTATATGTAATGTATGTCATTAAAAAGAGTTATATTTAATGTATGTAATTCTGCAGAGAAAGGTAATTTCAGACAGCCATGGCTGAGACTTCTAGGTCTCTATTCTGCCTTCCAATACTATTGATAAGCAGAAGTTGTATCCCAGGGATTGCAGACAAAGACTAGGGGCTCCAAGTCATCCCTACCCCAACTTATAGCATGAAGGGTCCATACCAAAAGGGCAAGTCCAAAAGACCACAGGCTACCAACCCTGTCCACATGTCCACTGGTAGTGTTGGGGTGTCACACAAGATAAAGCATGTCTCTATCTTCAGCTTCATTGCAGTTTTGTAAGATTTTTGCCCAGAAGGAAAGATAGACCATAAGGACAAAGAACTCTGTCAGATGAACCAATTTTATTTGGAAAAGAGAATAGAGAAAAGCCTGCTGAAAACAGTGAAGATCTTAGTGGAGAACAATTAAGAGGAGGCTGATAGCTCTGCCACAAGCAAAGTGGCAGAATAACCAAGAGACAGCAAAGGGATAAACAAGAAGAGCTCTTCTGGGATCACAGGCAACTCTGGGGATCAGGAAGCCTGTGTATCTATGCTAGGTGCACCCACTCAGGAGTAATCAGAGCAAGACATGCACAGACTTGAAAGCATTCCCCAACCTGCACACAGACTCATTGACACAAGTGACTTAAACATAACTCCATGAGCAAACACTGGCTACACAATATTCTACTTTGCCACAAGGATGACTCCTAGGAACTCAGGCTTAAAAATAATCATAGGCATCCCTAGCCCTCTGGAATACTGTGTGCATGCCCAAAGCTTTGTCGTCCTAGGAATGATCTGAGAGGGACTCTTCAAGCTAGTAATTACCAGCTAAGTGTGGGACAAAAATAAATAAAAATAGACTCTATGAATTGTGACAATAGTTTACAAGTCACACGTACATCCAGTATTAGAGTGTAAGTATAACTAGTTAAGAGAACTTAAGCACAATCTTTGACAAGTAAGTTGCTTATGCCAATCCAAGGACAACCTGTAGGTATCCAGGTTAAAAGATAAAACCAAAAGGAAATAAAATCTGATCAGAGACATTAGAGGTTGTACATTGCAGGGGAAAGAGACATCATAGAATTAGTTCAGCTAAATCACCTAACAAATAAGCAAATGAAAAGAAAACACTCTCCTGGGGGAATCAGTATCTAGAATTGTTACATTATTTAAAATGTCCAGTTTTCAGAAACCGTTTTCATAAGACATACTAAGAACCAGGAAAACGTTACCCATACATAGGAAAAAATTAATAGAAATAGAAGCTGCCTTCAAAGGGACCCAGATGATAAACTAAGCAGATAGAGACTTTAAAGAAGCTATTATAAATGTGTTAAAAGAGCTAAAGAAAACCATACTTAAAGAATTAAAAGAAGATATGATGACAATGTCTCATAAAATAGAGAATATCAATAAAAGTACAGAAATTTTTTTAAATGACCAAGTGGAAATTTGGAGTTGAAAATTGCAATAACTGAAATTAAAAATTTACTAAGGGAGTTCAACAGTAGATTTGAGCTAGTAGAAGAAAGAAACATTGAACTTGAAGATAGATTTTTTTGAGATGATTCAGTGAGATCCAGTCTCAAAAGAGCAATAACAACAATAAAACCTCCCCCCAAATTCCAAATAATAGTTAGAGACTTCAATACTCCAGTTTCAATAATGGGTAGAAAAATGAAGCAGAAGATCAATAAGGAAATGAAAGAGTTGAATGGGGGCTTATGAGCCAACCTGATCTAACAGACATCTATAGGACACACTCCATCAACATTTTGCTCAAGAATACACATTTGCAGCATAATACACATTTTGCTTAAGTGAACGTGGAACATTTTATAGAATAGACTATATGGTAGGTCACAAAGCAAACCTCAGTAAATTTAAGGAGAATGAAATAATACCAAGTATCTTTTCCAATCATACTGGAATTAGAAATCAATAAGATAGACATGTGGGAAACTCACAAATATATAAAACTTAAACAATACTTTATTAACCATGGTTTGAAGAAGAAATCACAAGGAAAATTAGAAAATATTCAAGATGAATGAAAACAAAACATAATGTATGAAAACTTATGGTATACACCTCATGGAAAAGCTGATCTTAAAATTCATATGGAAATGAAAGATATCTAGAGTGGCCAAAACAATCATGACAAGAAAAGAATAATCTCCAACACTGGATATTATAATCTGACATGAGATTTGGGTGGGGACACAGCGCTAAATCATATCTTTCTGCCCCCAGCCTCTCCCAAATCTCATGTCCTTCTTACATTTCAAAACACAATTATGCCTTCTCAGCAGTCCACAGAGTCTTAACTCATTCCAGCATTAACTCAAAAGTCCAAGTTCAGAGTCTCATCTGAGACAAGGCAAGTCTTTTCTGCGTATGAGCCAGTAAGGTCAGAGCAAGTTAATTACTTCCAAGATACAATGGGGATACAGACATTGAGTAAATGCTTCCATTCCAAAAGGGAGAAAAAATTGGCCAAAACAAAGGGGCTACCAGGCCCAAGCGAGTAGAAATCCAGTAGGGCAGTCATTAAATCTCAAAGCTCCAAAATAATTTCCTTTGATTCAGGTCTCACATCCAGGCCACACCGATGCAAGTGATGGGTTCCCAAGGCCTTGGGCAGCACCACCCCTGTGCCACTGTTCGGTACAGTCCCCATGGCTGCTTTCATGTACTGGTGTTGAGTGTCTGTGACTTTTCCAGACACATGATGGTTGTCAGTAGATCTACCATTCTGGGGTCTGGAGGATGGTGGTCTTCTCCTCACAGCTGCATCAGGCAGTGCCCCAGTGGGGAGTCTGTGTGGAAACTCCAGCTCCACATTTCCGCTCCATACTTTCCTAGAATAAGTTATCCATGAGGACTCCACCACTGCTATTTACTAAGCCCATGTACCAGATATTGTGTTACGTGCCTTAATATGATTAAATATCTAGTAGGTATTGAGTTCTTTTCATGTGCCCAGCTCTGTGCCGAATCCTCTATTTTTGTCAATCCTTAAGACAACCTTCCAAAATAAACCATTATTATGTTCATTTTATTTATTAGGAAACTGGAGCTAAAGACTTTAGTATTCTGCCAAGGCCAGCTAATAGTTACAGAGCACGGTTCCAGACTCAGAGCTGTCAGAAGCTTAAGTCCGTGTGATGAACCATGAATGCGATTTTACTTCATTTAAGCCTTGCAGCAACTCTGCCAAGTAAGCAGTATTATCCTTATTGGAGAGGATGATTGCTTATTCCTATTACTCCTCCTGTTTCTAGGCGGAGAAGCTTTCAATGGTACAATACACCCAGTAACTGTTTATTCCCTATGAAAAGAGTTTGGAAGAAACATCATTATAAGCACTGTTGATCCATTTCTCTCCTATTTCTCTCCCATTTCTGTCTTTGCCTCTGTCAAATCTGCCCACCAGCAGATAGTGTGCAATTACTCCTGCCTCTCCATGCCTGAAGGAAGGAATGAGGAGGTCTCTGCTGTCCATCTGAGCCAGTGGCTGTGTGAATATGCCTGCCCAATTCTGGGATGCAGTATTAGGAAGCCCACTGTTGCTGTGCACCTAAGCCCAGGTTTTCCAGTATCAGCTCATTTAGTAATAAAGTTGGTTTTGTAGTTTCTAGCTACTTGACCTCTTTGGCTGTCTCATGATTGGTTTTGAACCTGAATAGGAAACATGGATACCATTCATAGGGCCTAGTATAGTTCCAAAATCCATTTTATATATGAGGTAACCTTGGCTTCAGAGGGTTTATGTGACTTGCTTATTTTTCATAGAATACTGCTGAGCTTTACATAAGAGACACAGTTATTATTGAGGATCTCAAAGTGGTTTAAACTCAAACAAGAATAACCTAGCATCACTTCCTTGAGCAAGGGAACTCATCTCTTGCTTTTGGAGGTTCATTTATTCTCCACTGTTAGTTCATGTACCTATGATGTTCAGTACACATATAAGGAACTATCATCTTCCTCAATAAAACCACACTGTCATCCTCTAAAGTTGTCAGTAGGTGGGAAATTGACACTGAAAGGCAGCTCATGTTAGAGCCCTATCTCCTGCCCTCTGAGATCTTCCTTTCTCTTAGAAATCTCACACTCATCACAGCTGTCACCACTGCAGTACCCCCAGGGAACTCTGACTCTCTTTTCCCACATGCATGGATCCTCCTTTTAATTTCCCATAGCTCAACTAAGACTTTCTTGACAGTTCAGGGACTCCAAAAGGGAATTATTCTAGGATAACTAGCCCCTAGATATAACTGTATCCATGAGCTCTCCTATAGGCTGTCTCTACCAGGCCAGAATTTGGGGCAGGCAAGATTTTCAGCATCCCTAAAATCACACCAAGAAGATAAACATGGAAACAGCTTGGAGCTGCTCTACCGATAGTGAGGTAGTACTGACTGGAATACAGTTTAAATGATTTGGAGAAAAGTGGAATACATTAATCTCAGAAAACTCTGCCACCTGTAGAAAGAGAGCTAAAATGGAGACAACCACAGGCAGTCTAAGATGTGCTGAACTATTACAGAAAATAATTCATCTTGAAGGAATGCTAGTAGGTACGGTGTCAGAGCAAGCTGATGGAGAGTCCTTCATTTCCAAGTCATGAGTACAGCAGGCTGTAAGGCTTAGTTCACAAGAACATCTCCATAAAGATATATCTCTATAAAAACTGCTTCAGTAGAAAGAACACAAGACGTAACTGTTTAATAACAGAACTAATATTTTTTTAAAAACAAATGAATAATTGAAGACTAGATGGATGTGATTCTCAAAGTCATCTCTGTGGGAGGTTCATCCTCACTCTAGACTTGTTGCCTGTAGCTGCTGCTAGTGATTACCCACCCATAGCCTATCTATATTTATTCATCATTCCTTTACATACCAGTAGCATCCTATTGGAAGCACTTGTAACTCTCTGAGGGCTTTCTTTTGGCCCAAGCATTGGGAGGCCAGCAGTATTGAAAAGTTGATAGTCTTGGAAGCATTGGCCCTCAACTAATGACAAAGGAAAGATGCAAGATAAATTCCCCAGCTTCCTTGCTCCTTGAATGGATCAAGTCTGTGGCATGTTCTACCTGTTACCCAGAGGTCCCATGGTTTTAAACCCTAGTTGCTCATGACAATTTCCTGACCATTGATGTACTCTCTGTTGGCTAATTTTTAGATAATGTGGAATATGCTCAAAATACGATACCCAAAGAAAAAACTCAGATGCCAAAATTGTATACACCGAATGATTTCGATTATATATGTGGACACACACACAAACATCAAAAGAGATATGGAATGAAAGATACCAAATGTTTATAGTGGTTATTTCTGGGTGTTGAGATTTTAAGTAATTTGCCTTTTCTTCTTTGTAATTGTCTCTATTTTTCAATTTTTTCAATGCACCCTGTATTTTTTTAAATCAGAACAAACCATCATAAGTTATTTTAAAATGCTTATAAAGCTGATGAATATTTTGTCTTTGTTTCCTTTGTGTTACCATAGTCTGAGGCAGTGGTTCTCAACTGTGGTCTCTGGACCAGCAGCATCAACATTACCTGGGAACTTGTTAGAAATGCAGATTCTCAGACCATGCCCAGGACCTGCTGAATGAGAAACTCTTGGGGTTGGGGATAAAGGGGACAGCAATTGGTGTTTTAAGAAGCTTTCCAGGTGATTTTGATACGCATTAAAGTTTATGAACCACTGGTCTAAAGATAACTTTTATTACATGTGTAAGTCTCCACTAAAGTTCCCTAGGTGGGGTCCAAAAATTTCAGTCATGTAAAATGCAGGATTGCACTTTTGGGGTGAGCCTGCTGAGTAAGATGAAAGCTCATCACAGTTGTCTAATGTCTGAATTTATTGTGGGGAAAATTATGTTGAGGTTTTATCATAAGTATGTTAGTCTGCAGAGCTTATATATTCTATATCGACATTTATGGTGCACTTAATAGGCAGAAAGCTAGACTAATTTAAATCTAATCCGATGATCATGGAGATGGTTTGACACCTGTGATGTTTCATAGGCTTGGAGAAAGTTTTGTTTTCTTTATACCTTTATTTTCTACTTGCCTGGTGCCTTCATTTCCCCAGGTTAATTTTCTTCAGTAATTCTTCCCTCTCTCTCCCGCTTATGCAAAGATGGTGGATTTCAATATTTTATGGAAAAAACAAACCTACCTTCTCCTAGATTTGCCCCTCCTCAGTTTTCCACATGGAGCTTTTGTTTTCCAGTGTGTTACATTTAGTTGTTTGTGAATCTGTCTTCTCTCCCACCAGATGGCGGTCCTTGATGCCTTGTGAGCAGGTACAGTGACTTATACCTCCTTGCATGCTTGGTTCTTAGCACAGGGCCTGGCAGAGACAGCAAGAGCTCAAAACATATTGGTGAATGAGTGAATGATGAATGCTATAATTCATGACACAAATTCATTTATTCAGCATTAAAATGTTTCACATAGCAAATACTAATACAAGAAATGCATGCCAGGAACTTTACCAACATTAATTTTAATATGTGAGGAATAGGAGTATGTGTACTTAAAATACAGTGTGCTGTGCTGTTTATCATTTTGTTCATCTTAATCTCATCAATTTTTCAGAAACTTCCAGCAGATGGCACCAATAAACACTGTCATGGGACTGAATTAGAAATTGGTTAATATTTTTCAACATGAGTTTAAAAGTTAAACTAAATAAAAGTTTCTTAGCTCAATTAATAATAATAACTGGCATTTATTTGACATTTTCCCATTAAAAAAGTGCTTTTAAATCTTTTTCTTGATTCTGTCTCAAATTCTGTCAACATATTGAGAAAGTTTGATTATGTACTTTAAATTTTTGCTGATATGTCATTCAGTCACAGTTGCTGAATAATTTATAATCATTAATGACAATGCTATTATTTCATATTTATAACACACCAATCTTTCAAAGACCAATTTTTTCTATGGAAATTGGGCAAGATCCTACATGTGAGAACTGAACAGTAACTCAGACCACTAACAATTTAGTGAACTGCTTTTCTAGCTCATTAAACAGTAATGATTCCTCTCATTTGTGTGGTGTATTCTGCATACAAAGCACTTACACAGACACAACATCCTTTGATCCTTGCAGTAGCTCTGTGATCTGGGTCAAACAAGTATTATTTTGTGGATGAAGAGAAAGTGTTTCTTCTCCTCTCTTTGTTTTCCATTCCTCATCCCTCCCTGCTGGGCCCCATTACTGCCCTTCCCAGCTTGGTTGACTCAGGCTTAATATTTCATAAATCTTAGCGAAACTCCAGTGACACATGAATGGCAATTAATATTAGTTTCACTTAGCAAATTATAAGGAAATGCTTAGAAAGGTTTAAACTCATTTCTAAGGACACAAAGTTTTCTGATAATTGGAGATAGGAATGTTCCTTTCCTTTCTCCTCCCCTCCAGGCTAAACAGTCATGAGCCTGAAAAAGCTGGTATCCCATTCTTTGCCCATTCTCTGGGGACTAAAAATCCACTCAAATGTAGGAGTTAGAGATTTCATATGGCAATTACCCTTGAGGCAATTGATACATGTTTTAAAAGAGAAGCCTGGGACAGCAACATCTAATATAAAGTAATGAATTGGTAATTTAACAACTTCAGGAGTCTTGAATAATATATGGTATATTTATAGATAAATCACAAGTGAAAATAGCTGAAGGTGTGTTAAGACACAACTAACTCCCAATTTCATATAATTTTTATTGAGCTTTAACATACCATAACATTTTGTCCCTTTAAAGCTTGCAATTTAGTTGCTTTTATTATATTCAAACTATTGTGCAAACATCACCACTGTCAAATTCCAGAACATTTTTCTCACCCTCAAAAGAAATCTTATTAGTAGTCATTTCCCTTTTTCTCTTCCCCACAACTCTCAGAAACCACTAATCTACTCTCTGTACTCTATGTTCTAAACAATCTATATAAATGGAATCACACAATATGTGACTTTTTTGTGAAAAAGTGTCATAGTGTTTTCAAGGTTCATCCATGTCTGTTAGGTCTAGTTGGCTTATAATGTTGTTCAAGTATTCAGTTTTCTTATTGATTTTTTTGTCTGATTGTTCTGTTATTAAAAGTGGGGTATTGAAGTCTCCAACAATTATTGTTGAATTATTTTCATTTCCTTTCAAGTCTGTCAGTTTTTGCCTCATGTTTTTAGGTGCGTATGTAGGTATATTGTTATATCTTTTTGCTGGATTGAGTCTTTTGCCATCATATTTTAAAGTCTGTTTTGTCTGATACTAGTATAGCCACTTCATCTCTCTTTTGGTTACTGTTTACATGGTATGCTTTCCCCATATTTTAACTTTCAACCTATTTGTGTCTTTTTAAAAATACATATATTTTATTGCACTTTAGGTTTTGGGGTACATGTGCAGAACATGCAGGATTGTTGCATAGGTACATATATGGCAATATGGTTTGCTGCCTCCATTCCCCTGTCACCTATATCTGGCATTTCTCCCCATGTTAACCCTCCCCAACCTCCCTACCGCCCACTGTCCCTCCCCTATTTCCCCTCAACAGACCCCAGTGTGTGATGCTCCCCTCCCTGTGTCCGTGTGTTCTCACTGTTCAACACTCGCCTATGAGTGAGAACATGTGGTGTTTGATTTTCTGTTCTTGTGTCAGTTTGCTGAGAATGATGGTTTCCAGATTCATCCGTGTCCCTACAAGGGACACAAACTCATCACTTTTTACGGCTGCATAGTATTCCATGGTGTATATGAGCCACATTTTCCTCATCCAGTCTATCATCGATGGGCATTTGGGTTGGTTCCAAGTCTTTGCTATTGTAAACAGTACCACAGGGAACATACGCGTGCATGTGTCTTTATAATGGAACGATTTATAATCCTTGGGGTATATACCCAGTAATGGGATTGCTGGTTCAAATGGTATTTCTATTTCTAGGTCCTTGAGGAATCACCACACTGTTCTTAAAAGACTGAAAGACTCTTGGTCCTGATGGAGTTTATATTTTGAGGCCTGATCCTAGCAATAATGAACCTGCTTTTTTGGGGAAAAGGCAAAATCCAGGGCTGAATAGGTGTTTAGCTCTGGATTATTCTGGGTTATTCAAAGGGTTTAGAACAGTAGTTTCTGATTCTGTAGATCAGGAATTCAGCCTGATAATTTGCATTTCTAACAATTTTCCAGTTTATGCTAATACTTCTGGTCCAGGAACAGTACTTGGAGGACCACTGCACTAGAAAGAAGTGAGAGAATAATCATCCCTTCTGCCTATGTAGTATTTTTTTTTGCCTTTGCTAATCCTATTCATATCCATTACCACACTGGAGCCTCATTGATGTCAGGTTAAGACAAGGAAAGTATTGTGAACATGAATTGTCTGTGAGAAATAAGTTAAATAAAAACTTACAAACATTGGATTCTGTAGTGTTCCATGACTCACATCTTGTAAATAGTTTCCTATCTTGAGGAAAATAACAGACTCTGAGGGCAAACTCTGTAAAGTAGAAGGCAAATGTCAGTCACCTGTGCCTACACTCTCCCTACTGCATTCATAAATACATTCCCAATCTGTCACAGCAGTCTTGGTCTCAGAACCCTCATGGCCATGTGCTCAAGGCAGCCACTACCAGTTAATCAGGGTTAGCACATACTGCTATTTTCCATTCAGCCTCCAAAGGGAAATGAAGATCTACTATGTAGGATGGAACTGGCTTTGTGAGTTACCAAATGTAATTTAAACTAAAGATGTAGTCACAAAATACCATGATTCTAGTGACCTTCCAGGTGCTTCAGCAGCCTATAAAGTTTTTTTTTTTTATAGGAAAATAAAGCTATTCTGGTAAGGCCTTCTATCCAGCAGGTTCCAATAACTGGTCAATATCAAGATGCCATTTATTTATTTATTTATTCAACTATTATTTGTTGGAGCCCATTCTAGTACCAAGCACTGTGCTTAGACATTTTTGGCTACAGTGGTGGATCAGACACAGTTCTTGCATGGTCTAGAAGAGAATATAAAACATGTGTAAAACTAGCCATACCTTAGGGATAAATTCAGTAAAAGGCTCTAAGAGGAACAAGTAAAGTGTAGAGAGTGGAGATGTCACTTTCAGTTGTGATCTTAGAGCTTCCTCTGTTGGATCCACTTCTACCTCTAAGTCACAAAGTGACAGAGAACATTAGATGTTCACTCCCTAAAACCTCTGCCCTTTAAATCTTGACCTCTGTCTGTTTTCTGCTATGTAAAACAGATGTGATACTCAAACACATCCCACACAGTGGTTAGAAGGATTAATTGTCTCATACATGATGTGTCCTTGCTCTATGAAAGGCATTGCAATGCTCTCCACTGAAACTTCTCAAGCTCAACTTACTGAGAAGTCAGTTCAGAGAATAGGTACACCCAGGAAGTTTGTGGACGTTTCAGATCTTGTCCATTTAAATAAGGTGAATCAGTGTACTGGCAAAACTACCATCTTCTCCTCTTAGTTTGGCTTAGTTTAGGAAATTCAGAAAGATACTAACACTCTACTTCACTCCTATCTTTTGGCTGCTCAGCAACCCTGAAACTTCAGAGGAAGGCCTTGTATGCACAGATAAAACAATGAAAGACACATGTATTTGTAGTAAGAATGTCATAATATACTTTCAACAATACCTATGAAAGAAAGACTACATAGTCATCACATATATCCCCCAACGAGTTTCTACTTTGGGGTTAGCAAGGCAATTACTTTTTGAATAATACACCTGTTATTCTCCTACTTCTCTGAAAATAGACAGTACATTTAATATGTGTTTATGTTTCAGCTGGGTTGGAAAATATCATAATTTGAAAGTTCTGCCATCTCTTCAGACTTCTTAAAATATTGATAATTGTTTCTGAAGCAGATATATAGTAATTGGCAAGTGAATATTAGCTCAAATCCCCGTTTTACATTAGCCAATATTGAGAATAAATAAGATAGTTCTTTGCCAGGAGTTTCATGATTTTGCTGCACTCATCTTTGTTTTTAGTAATGAGACATCATAGTCTTAATATTTCCACAATTTAGGTCTGAAACAGAATTTCGGTGTGGGAGGGGATTTTCTGCAGGAATGGAGGAAAATGCCCCTGAAGAAAGAAAGGAGCTCTGGAAGAAATGGACCATTCATTATTTCTGAAGGCCAAAGGTTAAAAATTTCTTTTTGACAGCCTGGAAAATGGTTTCCTGAAGTAATACTGTAGTAGCAGGCCACATAAAACAAATGGTAAAGGCTTCAGAAGTATTGTCAAAAACTTAATTATTGATAAAGCCCAGCTCCAAACTCTCTGTCTCTCTATCTTTCTCTCTTTCACACACACACACCGCAACTCTATGTTCATATCTTTTTGTATTTTATTGTATAATGGGGAAAGAGATGCTAGCATTGCTTCTAGAATCATATCAAACAGGATGAGGAATCAAGAAGCCATGGAAACAGCATGTCTGGTTATATGTAACTATGAAAAGCAATTGGATTTTGAAAACTAACAACAAAACACCAACTAGAGTTTTCTTATGAACTTTCTCAGAACTATATTACTGATTTGTTTATTTGTACTTCATTCCTTAGCTATATATAAAGAGAGAGCTTTATAGATAGATAAATGGAGAGAGAGAGAGAGAGAGAAGAGAAAGTTTTATCTCTCTCTATATATATCTATTTAGATAGATAAATGGAGAGAGAGAGAGAGAGAAGAGAAAGTTTTATCTCTCTCTCTCTCTCTCTCTCTCTCTCTATATATATATATATATATTTAGTTAGAGATGTGTGTATATAAATGTGAATAAATATGTATGGCCATATATTCACATATATATGGCCCTCCTAAAATAAACTTTAATAGTTTTTCCCTCAATTCGAGATTTTGTTCTTCTGCAAATTTTGTACATTTTTACATGTTAACAATCTCTTACACATATACAGCAAAACTCTTTCACATAATACATTTGTGAGACAGGTAAAGGCTTCCAGATTCAGATAAGGAAATTGAAGCTCTGAAAGATTAAGTGTCCTATCCAAAGTCACACAGGTACCAGGTGTTGAAATCTGGCCAGTGATCCCTATCCTTTGCCTCTAGAGTTCTTCACACTCTACCACCCGGATGTGTATGTCTGTCTCTGTCCCATTGAGTACGTGGGACTCCTCCACTGGCCATTCAAACCTATTTTATGTGACCTATGCTTTATCCCTTCCCTGGATGAAAACCAGAGCTAGGACTATGACTTTTCAGGTTATGCTCAGATAATATAACATTATCTTGTTACTTTGGGTCATTTTCAGTAAAGAGTTTAGTCTACTTATGAGTCAAAATCCCTATCTTCATTTGAAATGAAGTCTTCTCCATTTCCCTAATCAGGAACTGCAGTGAGAAAAGAGTCACCTTATTCTCAAGTTCCATATCTTGCACTTCTACTCTCCTTCCGTACCTGGCTAACTATGGTTTTTTACTTCCTCAGTGGACAAAGCAGGGATGGAGAAAATAGTTAAGGGGGCAAGACCTTGCCTGACTAGTGTGGCTGTGGTAATCCAGCATCAGAACTCTGTGGATTAGCCAAAGTATGGTGGCTCACACCTGTAAACACTAGAGGTCAGGAGTTTGAGATCAGCCTGGCCAACATGGCAAAACCCTGTCTCTACTAAAAATTTAAAAAAACAAAACAAAACCCACCTTAGCCGCTAGTGGTGGCATGCTCCTGTAGTTCCAACTGCTCAGGAGGCTGAGGCACAAGAATGGTTTGAACTTGGGAGGCAGAGGTGGCAGTTGCAGTGAGCTGAGATGGCACCACTACACTCCAGCCTGGAGGAGAGAGTGAGTCAAAAAAAAAAAAAAAAAAAAAAAAAGAACTCCGGATTTAGCAGGTGTTTCAAGCTGGCTCTTTCCCCTCTGGGCTGCTTCATGGATTCCTCTTTTACACCCTCAATGTTGGAACGGGATTAATAATCAGAAGCCAATTTTTAAGACTCTCCTTAGTCTTTGGGTTTCACCTGCAACTGAGAGAAAACTAGTTTTGTTGTAACATCCTGTTACATGTAACTGATTTATTCATTCACAATGTGACTAAAGATCAAGAGCTTTGGAGTCAAAGAGACCTAACTATAAATCAAGGTACTGCCACTCACTAGTTCTATGACTTTGAGAAACTTTTTTTACCATCTCTTAGTCTCAATTTTTTAATTCAGACATTACAATACTTACTTTACAGGCATTGTAAGATTACTTAAGATAATATATGTTAATTGTCTGACATAAAATAGAGACTCCTTAATTGGTAATAGAGTAGCTGTTTTGTCATATAGGCAAGCTGATCCTAATAAACATTTCCCAGTAGATAATGTGTGCCTTTAGCATAATACTATGCCCTCTTTTGCTTCCCAATACCCTAAAGTTTACAGGATTCTTTTCACTTTCTCGCTGTGCTTGAAGTCCTTCACTAGGTTATCCTACCTAAGTCTGCCAGCCCTGCAAATGGACTTTTTTCCAGATTGCAAGGAATAAGTGGGATCGTGCATTTAAGATGATTACCCAGAATCTGGCACTGTTAAGTGCTCAAGAAATGGGAGTCACTACTATTATTGGTTGTGTTATTGTTATGATCTTACTATATCCCTGTTTTTTTTAAAAACATCCCTCTTATCCACAATCTCAACTTTCTCATTCTCAAGAAATCAACTCACTGAGAGTGGCCAGATACAGATATTTTCTTCTTTAAAGAATCACTTAAGACTCTTCCAAGTGACACAGTAGACTGATTTGATTAAGAATGCAAGTTCTATTGTTGAAAACTTGATAAATGAGAAAAAAAGAATGCAGGTTTTAAAATCAGTATAGCTTTACTTCAAGCCATGCTCTGTGCTTTGCTAGTTGTGTGACCTTAAATAAGTCACTTCTTAAACCTCGATTTTCTCATCTGTAAAATGGGGGACAATAATAGCTTGTATCTTGCAGGATTGTTGTGAGGATTGAGATCATATATGCACAGCACTTGGCATGAATCCTGGAGCATAGTAAATACTCAGTAAACGTTGCCTATTATTGCTTTTACTGTTATTCATGACTCATGTGACAATCATTTGTCAACTACCTACCATGAGGTCCTTGTTATGCTAGAACTAGGGATAGAGAGATAAAAGGCAAAAACACATTTCCAAAACTCACAAAATTTACAGTCTAAAGCAGTGTTTCTCAAACTTGCACATTAGATTCACCTAAGGGGCTTTGAAAACTGTCAATGCTGCATTCTCAGCAATTCAGAATCTTGGTCGTGGTGGTATGATGTTGCAACCCAGCATCAAACTATTTTTGAGTGGTTTGACTATACAGCCAGAGTTGAGAACCACTGATCTAGAACAGGGATTGGCAAATGTTCTCTGCAAAGGGCCAGAGAGTAAATACTTTAGACTTCGTGGGTCATATATTCTCTGTCACAACTACTGAACTCTGGGATAAAAATTCAAAAGCAGCCATAGACAATATATAAATGAATGGGCATGGCAGTGTTCCAATACAACTTTATTTACAAAAAACAGCAGGCAGGCCAGAGTTTCCTGACTCCTTATGTTCAGTATGGAAGCAAATCAAGATGCCAATACAGTATGGAAGGTGCCATGACAGGTCAAGAAAAGCATTCAAGAAATGGTGACGCTTAAGCTGAGCCTTGAAGAGTACATAAGAGCTAGTCAGGAAAAGCAAAACAAAGCAGTGGAGCAGGTGGAGAAAAGATCTTCCAAGGAGAAAGAAAGTGAAAGCAATACTGTTAAATGAGCATGGAGAGTTGCTGGACTTGAAAAGATTTGGTATGGCTTGAGTGTACATGAGAAATTTGGGAAGAGGTGCTAGATTAACCTGGAGAGATATGAGCAAATAGACAAGAGCCAGACCATGGTAAACTTTATAAGTCGGGATAAACTTTGTCAGTATGGCTTGAGTGTACAGAGAAATTAAGGAAGAGGTGCTAGATTAACCTGGAGAGATATGAGCAAATACACATGAGCCAGGCCATGATAAACTTTATAAGGATTTTAAAATTATCTTGAAGACCATGGGGCACAGTGGCATTATCAGAGTCACATTTTCAAAAGAACATTCTGGCAGGTAAGGAGGAGGGGCACATTGGTGGTGCAACAGACTAGTAGCCATTAGGAAATAATTACAGTGATCATGTAAGGAGAAATGAGAGTATGAAATAATGCAGTGATAACAAGTGGAGGAATCCAAGCACAAAAGGAAGGAGAACAGACAGTAGAGGGTGGACTGATTGAATTGAGAGGGGGTAGTTAGGAAGAGGAGGCCATCAAGAATGGAGCCCAGGTTTCAGGCTTGTGCAATTGAGAACACTTGAGATAAGGAGAACTAGAAGAGGGGAACTGATGGAAAGATTAAAGGAAGACCATGAGTGTGGTTTCAAGACATGTGAAGTTTGCAATGCCAGTAGTTCATCCACGTGGATATATCCAATAAGCCGTCTTGAGCATAAGAGTGAGGTCGGGATAGGTGAGAGAGATGGGTAGTCAATGGCACATAAATTATAGTGAAAGTGGTAGTTTTTTATGAGTTCATATCCAGTGCGGATTTTAAAAAGAAGGGATAAAAATTCATGATTCTAGGGATACACAGATATGTCAGAAACTTGCAATATGTCAGAAACTGTGCTAAATACTATATACAGATCATCTTATTTCCAAACATCCCCTTGGGTAGGTAATATTACTCTCTCAGTTTCATGCTTCAGGAAACTGATACCTAGAAGGTTTAAGTAATTTGCTCCAGGCACACAGAGTTGGGTTGACTCTATGTCTCTCTGACTCATAACGACACGCTATTAACTACTACACTTCCCTGCCTTCCATAGGAAACCAAGGCTGAAGAGAGTTTCCGGAAGGAGGAATTCTCCAACGTCAAATTCTTCAAAGACCAAGTAAAGACAAACCTATGCATTCTTTAGATGTGTCAGGAGCCAGACTACAGTTGGTTAATGAGCAAATAGGAGGTAAGGAAGGAAAAAAATGCTTTCAAGGGTAGATAACTCCATTGAGATCTTGTCTGTGAAGAGGGGAAGAGGGATAGTGAAAGAGGCCATGGAGTCAGGAGAGAAAGTATTTTATTTTGTTTTTTATGCTTGCTTTTAAGATGAGAGAAACCTAAGCATTTTGAAATACTAAATTAGAAGGAAAATGTGGAGAATGAAAGCTTGAAGATAGAAGTAAGAGCCGGGGTGAGTCTTGTTTCTATCTTTCCTAGGACCCCAGGAGTCCTAGAAAGGTCAGAATGAGTGATGGCCAGAGCATGGTACTGGCTCCATAGAGGTCAAGGGTCACCACTTACATTGAGATAAGAAAGAAAGAAGAAAGGTGGAAGAAATATTCAGGACAAAATTATAGAAATGGAGGAAAATTCTAACCAATGGTCTTTGTTTTCTCTGTGCTAACATGTCTACGCCTGCTGATCTACACTCCACTCTTTCCTATTCTGCTCTGTAAGTGGGAAGTTGACCTGTATGGAGCTTCAGGTTGGGTTTGGCCAGTGGGAGGTCCAGCAGCAGGTGGGAGAGGCTGAAGCTAGTGAGGCCTGGGCATTTATTCCCCTAGTTCCCTCCTTACTGGGCTGCCTCATGTTGACTATTTCTCTCTACCAAAGACCACAGTGCCTGTCAGGCAGCCCTCTCTATACAGTTGCACTCTTCAAGTTCTGGTGACCACTTGCTTTCTAGACCCTGCAAGCCTAGAGATTTAACAATCTCCATTGTTGCTGGTCCCAAGGCCTGTGCTATGTCATGCTAGTTTCATAAAACTCTGCTCCTACCTTTGTAACTGGTTCCTCCATTAAATTCATTTTAATTATCCAATTTGGAAGTGGCATCTGATTCCTACCAGGACCCGGGCTCATACAGGAGGTAAAGTCACTTTCTGAGAATGAGGGAGGTGATGTGAAGAGGTAGGTTTTTTTTTTAAATCATCTAGCCTAAAATGTCAGGAGGTGGTAGTATAAAGAGAAAGGAGAAGGTTTGAAATAACTACATAGGGAAGAAAAGAGGGAACTGACAAAGGTCACAAAGGATTGCGTGGCAGTGCCGAGACAACATCCCAGTGAGGCCAAAAGTTGTCATTATATAGGATCAGAGCAAACAACTGAGTGGCTTGATCCATGGTCAGAATTTTGCCAAGGACCAAATGAGTTCAGAGTATTGGTAAAAAGAATAGTTGAAAAGCAAACAGACTTAGGAACATGACTGGAGAAAGAAGTCATGAAGCTAGCTGGTTGCTGATAGACTGGGGTAAATGGATAATAGAATGATTACATTTCTCCCTTACAGGTATACAATCAAATAGCCATTTGAAAATGGCTTGTTTAAAGAGTTCAAATCTCTTCACCTATCGGTCACCCTGGCAGGGTACAGACTAGGATGAGGCAAGCAAAGTGCCTATGGTGAAAAATGTAAGGATCCCTCAATCTCAGGTGCCAACCCTAGGCAGGGTGCAGTGGCTCATGCCTGTAATGCCAGCACTTTGGGAGGCCAATGCAGGAGAATTGCTTGAGCCCAGGAGTTTGAGACCAGCCTGGGTGACATAGCAAGACCCCGTCTCTACAAAAAAATTAAAATTTAGCTGCATGTGGTGGTGCACACTTGTAGTCCCAACTACTCAGAAGGCTGAGGTAGGAGGATTGCTTGAGCCTGAGAGGCTGAGACTGTGGTGAACCATGTACATGTCACTGCACTTCAGCCTGGGTAACAGAGTGAGACCCTGTATCAAAAAAAAGTTTAGCTGTCAACCCTGCATGCATATGCATGACTGTGAGAGTAAAGGCCTCCTTAAATGCTGTACCCTGAATGCCTCCCTTTCTCCCTCTAGCCCAGGCCCTGCACACAGAGTTCTGATATCAGAGACAACTATTAACATTTTGGCATATTTCCTTACAGTCTCTTATCCTAATAATTTATCTGTTTCACTAAGAAATAGTGAAATAGCTTATACAATTTTTTATCCAGCCTTATTTACTTGACAATATAATGAAATTGAATCCTTTTTAGCTCTGCTTTTATTATGTCTTCATTCACTGGTAATGCATATTCACTGCAGCAAAGCCTGACACTACAGATAAGCAAAAAGAACAATAAAAAATATCATCTGTAATCTCACCGTCCAGAGACAATGACTGTCATCACTTTGCTGCATACCAAGATTGATTCGTAATACAAAAAAGGTATTTCTGAAGTAGAAATATACTGCCAGCTTGTGGAAGGCTGTGCAAAGACTGTTTGCAGTTAATAAATTGTGGTGAAGTCGGGAGAAGGGCTTTGGGAAGGAAGAGAAGGCACCAGGGCCACAACCTTGAGAGGAAAACAAGCACATCCTGCCTAAGGACACTGCATTTTAAGCCTGACTTCTCTGTCATCAAAGAGTCTATTCTCCCATCCAAAGTGAAAAAGCTCAATCTATGGGGGAAATTATGTATTAAAAAGGTAAAAAAGAAAACATTCTCTTAGTGTCAGTTCCTTGTAATATTTATTTGTTAGGCTTTTTAACACTCTGTAAGCTTGATTTTTTTTTTTTTAAGAAAACGTCCTGTAGTCCTCCAAGTAAAAGATATATGTCACATCTCTAGGTGACAGACAGAATATCTGGTTATGGCTACACCAAATGTGATATGATCATCCTTATTGTGATCACCATTTATAGAAGTATTTTAGATTCTAGTTTTCCATTAGAAAACTTTGATAAATCTTGATGGCTTTTCCATTACCTAGGGAGGGAAAAATCCCTCCCCATAATCTGATTGTAGGGTAGTTTTTCAACATTTGCTCTTTCCCCTAATTCCTCCAACACCATCACCACTACCATCATTACCACTGCTACCTTCTTTTCTGCTGCCACCTCCTCTTTCTCTTCACCTATAATTGTAGCCAAATGGGACTACTCTTCCTGCCCAAAATTCATTCCTGCTTTCCAGATTCTTTGTCTTGTTCTGTTCAGATTGCCTCTAAAGACTTCCTTTCCCCCAGTCTCCCTGGTGAATTCTACTTTTCCAAAGATCCAACCCAATGACAATTCTAGCGTGAGGTTCTCCCAGATCTAGCCAACAAGAAGCGATTTTGAATTGGATTTCTGGTCCTGGTAAGGTTCTTACTGAAATGGGGAATATAGTTTTGAGCAGAATCAATGAATTTTTCTTGTAAGATATTTAATATCAAGGTGCAAATAGGAAACTCTAATCAATAAGGTACAGTCTGAGGATATTCTGATAAATGATGGTGTTTATATCTGCAATCTAACTGGAGTTTCACTTCTAAGGGTTGATGGGTACTAAGGAAGCAAAGATTTCTCACTGGGGTGTGTGATATAAGACCAGTTAAATAAAACATGACAATTGGGATTCAAATTTGAGGATGTGGCTGGAGGGATCAAGACTGAGAGATATGAAAACAGACGATGTTCTCTTTTGAGAATATTTGTCATTTGGGTAGGTGGTATAGGACCAGTTAAATAAAACATGACAGTTGGGATTCAAATTTGAGGATATGGCTGGAGAGATCAAGACTAAGAGATACGAAAACAGAGGATAATAATGGCTTATATACCTTCCCTTCATTAATGGTGGGGTATAGTAGCAAGCACATGAGGTTTGGAGGGAAGGAAGCTAAGAGCCGGGTCTGGGTGAGAACCTGTGCTCAGTGCTTTGCAAATACTGTCTCGCTTAGTCTCACAAGCACACTTTATTGGAATTGGCCAATGTAGACATGAACCACAGCTCTCTCACTCACGGGCTTTGTTCATTTGGGCAAAAAGTCTCAGCAGACTAGGACTGGAAGGTAACTTCCTCATTCGGATAAAAGTTATTAGCCAAAACCCCACAGCTAAAATCATACTTAACGGTGAAAGACTAGATGCTTTTCCCAAAGTTAAGGAAAAAGATAAGGATGTCTGCTCTCAACACTTCTAGTCAACATTTTACCAGAGGTTCTAGCCATTAAAATTTCTCACCTTATTTTAAGGTGAGAAACAAAACAAAACAAAACAAAAGGCACCCAGGTTGGAAAGGAGGAAGTAAACCAAATACCACCTGTACTTCAATAACTCTATTTGCAGATGACATGATCTTGTATATAGAAAATCCTAAGGTATCCATTAAAACTATTAGAACTAATAGAGAAACACATTTTACAAAAGAAATGCAAAACCTACATACTAAAAAGTACAGGACATTACTGGGATAAATTAAAGAAATCTAAATAAACAGAGATAATTATCAGTTGAAAGACAATACTGTTGAGATGTAAATTCTGCCAACATGATCTACAGATTCAACACCATCCCAGTCAAAACTCCAGCAGGCTTATGTTGGAACTGACAATCGTATTCTTCATTTAATATGAAAGTACAAAAAAATTGGAATAGCCACAAAGAACTTTGAAAAATAACAAAATTGGAGTATTTCAATTTTTCAGTAATCAACTCAGTTTGGTATTGGTATCAAGATAGACAAAACAACAGGAGAGAGAGTTCACAAATGGATGCATACAAATATGGACAACTGATATTTGACAAAGATGCAAATTACATTCACTTTGAAAGGCTCATCTTTTTCATAAATGGTGTGGAACAATTGGCTATCCATATATAAAAAAGAACTTCAATACATATCTTGCATTACATACAAAAATTAATTCAAAATGAATCATAGAGCTAAATGTAACACCGAAAAGTACAAAACTTACAAATGAAAACATATGCGAAAACCTTTGCGACCTTGGATTAAGCAAAGTTTTCTTAGACATCACACCGAAAGCATGATCTGTCAAAGAAAATAACTGACGAATTTAACTGCATCAAAACTAAACACTTATGCTCTTCAAAAGACACACACGAAAATAAAAAGGCAATCCTCAGACTAGGTAAACATTAGCCAAGCACATATATGATAAAGGACTTGCATCTTTTTTATGTTGTTAATGTAAATTGTACTGATTGATTTTCAAATAATAAATGAAATTTGCATTATAGGATAAACCCCACTTGGTCATAATGTATTTCATTTTTACAAACTGTTGGGTTTCATTTCTAAAATTTTGTGTGGAATTTTTCCACTTATACTCCTGAAGAAGGATATTGGTATTGTTATTTTTTGTTTGATTTTTGTTATTCTCACTGTTACCCAGACTGGAGTGCAGTGATGCAATTGTGGCTCACTGCAGTCTCAACCTTCCAAGCTCAAGCAATCCTCCCACCACAGCCTCCTGAGTTGCTAGGACCATAGGTGCATGTCATCATGCCTGACTAATTTTTTTTAACTTTTAAAGTTTTTTGTAGAGACAGGGTATCCCTGTGTTGCCCAGGCTGGTCTGGAACACCTGGCCTCAAGTGAGCCTTCCTCCATGGCGTCGCAAAGTGCTGAGATTAAAGGCATGAGCCAACACACCCAGCTGAGGATATTGGTCTGTTGTTTTTCTTTTGTTGTTGTTGTTTTTCTTGTAATGTCTTTGTCTGATTTTAGTATCAGGGTAATCTTGGCTTCCTAGAATGAATTTGGAAGTATTCCCTTCTCTTCTATACTTTTTTTTTTCATTAAAAAATTTTTTTTCCATAAGTTATTGGAGTACAGGTGGTATTTGATTACATGAGTAAGTTCTTTATTGGTGCACCCATCACCCGAGCAGTATACACTGCACCATATTTGTAGTCTTTTATCCCTTACCCCACTCCCACACTTCCCCCAAGTCCCCAAAGCCTATTGTATCCTTCTTGTGCCTTTGTGTCCTCATAGCTTAGCTCCTGCATATCAGTAAGAACATACAATGTTTGGTTTTCCATTCCTGAGTTTCTCCAATCTCATCCTGGTCACTGCAAATGCTGTTAATTCATTCCTTTTCATGGCTGAGTGGTATTCCTTCATATACATGTATAACTTTTTTATATATGTATATCTTTTTCATATATTGAATTCCTTTATATATATGTAGTTCTTTTTTATATATGGATATCCAATTGTTCCACAGCATTTATTAAAAAGATGAGCCTTTCAGATATATATATATATATACATATATATATATATATATAATATCTATACCACAGTTTCTTTATCCACTCATTGATTTATGGGTATTTGGGTTGGTTCCATGGTTTTGCAATTGTGAATTGTGCTGCTATAAACATGTGTGTGCAAATATCTTTTTCTTTTTTCTTTTCTTTTTTTTTTTTTTTTTTTTGGCATTTTCACGACATAGCAAATATCTTTTTCTTATAATGACTTCTTTTCCTCTGGATAGATACCCAGTAGTGGGATTGCTGGATCAAATGGTAGTTCTACTTTTAGTTCTTTAAGGAATCTCCACACTATTTTCCATAGTGGCTGTACTAGTTCACTTTCCAACCAGCAGTGTAGAAGTGTTCCCTGATCACTGCATCCATGACAACATCTACTGATTTTTGATTTTTTTATTATGGCCATTCTTGCAGGAGTAAGGTGGTATCATATTGTGGTTTTTATTTGCATTTCCTTGATCATTAGTGATGTTGAGCATTTTTTTCATATGTTTGTTGGTCATTTGTATATCTTCTTTTGAGAATTGTCTATTCATGTCTTTAGCCCACTTTTGGATGGGATTGTTTGTTTTTTCTTACTGATTTGTTTGAGTTCATTGTAGATTCTGGATATTAGTCCTTTCTTAGATATATAGATTGTGAAGATTGTCTCCCATTCTGTGGGTTGTCTGTTTACTCTGCGAACTGTTCCTTTACCATGCAAAAGCTCTTTAGTTTAAGTCCCAACTATTTATCTATAAATCACACCATCATCTCAATAGATGCAGAAAAAGCATTTGACAAAATCCAGCATTCCTTTATGATTAAAACTCTCAGCAAAATCAGCATACAAGAGACATACCTCAATATAATAAAAGCCATCTATAACAAACCCACAGCCAACATAATACTGAATGGGGAAAAGTTGAAAGCATTCCCTCTGAGAATTGGGACAAGACAAGAATGCCCACTGTCACCACTCCTCTTCAATATAGTATTGGAAGTTCTAGAGCAATCAGACAAGAGAAAGAAATAAAGGGCATCCAAATTGGTAAAGAGGAAGTCAAACAGTTACTGTTTGCTGACGATAAGGTCATTTACCTCAAAAACCCTAAATAATTCTTCAGAGAGCTCCTAGAACTGATAAAAGAATTCAGCAAAGTTTCCAGATACAAGATTAATGTACACAAATCAGTAGCTCTTGTATACACCAACAATGATCAAGTGGAGAATCAAATCAAGGACTCAACCCATTTTACAGTAGCTGCAAAAAAAGCAAACAAAACAACAACAACAAAAAACAATAAAAGTAAAATACTTAGGAATATACCTGACCAAGGAGTCAAAAGACCTCTACATGGAAAACTATAAAACACTGCTGAAAGAAATCATAGATGACACAAGCAAATGGAAACACATCATTCCATGCTCATGGATGGGTAGAATCGACATTGTGAAAATGACCATACTGCCAAAAGCAATCTACAAATTCAATGCAATTCCCATCAAAATACTACCATCATTCTTCACAGAATTAGAAAAAACAGTTCTAAAATTTATATGGAACCAAAAAATAGTCTGCATAGCCAAAGCAAGACTAGCAAAAGAACAAATCTGGAGGCATCACACTACCTGATTTCAAACCATACTATAAGGCCATAGTCACCAAAACAGCATGGTACTGGTGTAAAAATAGGCCCATAGACCAATGGAACCGAATAGAGAACCCAGAAATAAACTCAAATACTTATAGCCAACTGATCTTTGACAAAGCAAACAAAAACAGAAAGCGGGGAAAGGACACCCTATTCAACACTTGGTGCTGGGATAATTGGCTAGCTGCATGCAGGAGAGTGAAACTACATCTTCATCTCTCACCTTATACAAAAATCAACTCAAGATAGATTAAGGACTTAAATCTAAAATTTGAAACTATAAAAATTCTAGAGGATAACATTGGGAAAACCTTCTAAGATGTTGGCTTAGGCAAGGATTTCATGACCAAGAACCTTCTCTTTTATACTTTGAAAGAGTTCATCTGCTAAGGACTGCCAGCTGCCATGTTGTGAGCACCCTATGGAGAAACCAATGTATCAAGGAACTGCCTGAGGACTATTTTGAACATTTTTTGTAGTGCATATCTTCTGGTGCTAAATATTTCTAGATTTTGTGTGTTTTAAGAAATCTTTCATTTTGCTTTCATTTTTGAATGATATTTTCACTGGTTACAGAATCTAGATCAATAGTTTTTTTTTTTCTTACTTTTAGTACTTTAAAGTTGTTGCTCCACTATCTTTTCATTTGCACTCGTTCTGACGAGAAATTTTTTTTCTGAGACCAAGTCTTGCTCCGGAGTACAGTGGCGCGATCTCGGCTCACTGCAACCTCCACCTCCCTGGTTCAAGCAATTCTCTTGCCTCCGCCTCCTGAGTAGCTGGGACTACAGGTGCACACCGTCATGCCAGGCTAATTTTTTGTATTTTTAGTAGAGATGGGGTTTCACCGTGTTGCCCAGGGTGGACACAAACTGAGCTCAGGCAATCTGCCCGCCTTAGCCTCCCAAAGTGTTGGGATTACAGGCGTGAGCCACCGTGCCCGGCCCTGATGAGAAATCTTATGGAATGCTTATTTTTGTTGAGCAATTTGATTATGGTATTCCTTGATGTATTGTTGTTTACCTTTTTTCTGCTTTGGGTTTATTGAGAGTCTGAGATCTGTGGGTTTATAGTTTTTATCATATTTGGAAAAATTTCAGCCATTCTTTCTTCAAATATTTTTTCTGTCCCTCCCCTCCACTAGGGACCCTACACATGTATTAGGTGGCTTGAAATTGTCCCATAACTCTTAATTATGCTTCTTTCATTAATGTTTTTCTCTGGTGTCTCATTTTGGATAGTTTCTATTTTGTCCTTCAATTTGCTAATTATTTCTTTTGCAATATCTAATCTTCCACTAATGCCATTAATGCCACCAGTGTATTTTTCATCTTAGAAGTTGTTGGGTTTTTTTCTAAAAATCTCATTTGGGTCTTTTACATACATTTTACGTGTAAATTTTTCTGAGAGTTTGTATCACGAATGAGTATGGAGGGTAGTCTCATTACCACTGGATGGCGGTATCTCAGCTCCCCACTGGGCCTTCTCTGAGTTGGGGTGCCTGATGAAGGTGGAAGTCTAGGCTTCCCATTTGACCTTTTCTTAGGTGGAGGTCCACAGTTTTTTTCTGTGATGTTTGGTTGGAGTGAAGTTTTTATTGTCTAAAAGTTTCTGTCCTGTTGGGCTCCCCTTTTCCTGATCCTTTGGCTAGAGAGAGTAAGCTTTCTTGAGACTTTCACTGTTTGTGCCTATTGGCATTTCTGGGTTGCCAGCTTCTCCAACACCCAGTCCCAGATATATAAGGCACAAATAAAAATTTAAAAATCCAGGAACACACACAACTGTTACTCCTTGGTTCCTGAGGTTTGTAGCTGTTTCACCTTCTGTCCACCTTTCGGAGTCCTGCTGTGTTTGTTTTATACAGAATGTGCAAGGTTATTAGATGCCCTTGGCAGGCGGAATGGGGAAACAACATCAAAAAGGCTCAAGATCTCCAACTCCGGTCAACAAGGAATGAACAATGTAGGGGTAGATTTGCAAAGTTTAGTCTCAAAAGACATGAAATTGTGATTTCAAAAAGTCTCCTCAGCAGTAGGTGCTTGGTGGCTTTGAATACAAAAGCCCTCCAGGTAAGGAAGAGATTTGGGCAACAGTCCCAGTCATGAGGTAATTAGGGCATAAACAAGGTTTGTGGCAGTATTAAAATCTGTCGTGAAGGAATAGATGTGAAAAATATTTGAATGGAGAATATTGTTTGGGAAAAAAGTTGAAAAGTAAGTTTGAGGTGAAATTTTAGAGAACCTCAAGTGCCCAGCTAAGGTTAGACCTTGCAAAACTTACTAAGACCCTCCTTTTCTTACATTATACAACTGATGCCCATTAAGAGCTTGTATTAGTCTGTTCAGGCTGCCATAACAAAATAGCACAGACTGATTTGGTTTGGCTCTGTGTCCTCATCCAAATCTCATGTTGAACTGTAATCCCCAGTGTTGGGGGAAGGATCTGGTAGGAGGTGACTGGATCATGGGAATGTATTTCCCCTTTGCTGTTTTCATGATAATGAGTGAGTTCTCATAAGATCTGATTGTTTGAAAGTGAGTGGAACTTCCTCACCCGCTCTCTCTCACTCTCCTGCTGTATCTTGGGAAGGTATGCCTTGCTTCCCCGTAGCCTTCTGCCAAGATTGTAAGTTTCCTGAGGTCTCCCCAGCCATGCAGAACGATGAGTCAATTGAACCTCTTTTCTTCATAAACTACTCAGTCTCAGGTAGTCCTTTATAGCAATGTGAGAACAGACTAATACAGACTTGGTGGCTTAAACAACAGAAATTTGTTTTCTGACAGTTCTGGAGGCTGGAAGTTCAGGATCTGGGTGCCAGCATGGTCAGTTTATGGTGAGGGCTTGCTTCTTCACTTGCAGATGGCCAGCTTCACATGGTCTTTCATTTGTGTGCACACATCCCCTGGTATTTCTTCCTCTTCTTATAAGGACACCAGTGCTATTGGATTAAGCCCATACCCTTATAGCCCCTCATTTAACCTCAGTTCCTTCATAAACGATTTATCTCCAATATAGTCACATTTGGGATTAAGGTTTCAACATATGAATTCTTCAGGGACACAAACATTTAGTCCATAGCAGAGTGACTTCTAGAAATATTGCTAAAATTGATTATGAAATGGTTTTATGGGCAAAGAATTATGTTCATGATAGATAATGATGATTATAACCTCTGTTAGCATGGATTACTGCTATTCCAAGATCTTTTCTAGTTATGGAGAGGTGTGCTAAATAAAATAACCTGTCTACAAATTTAGGAAGTATTTTAGCATCAGTATCATCTTTCAGACTCTGAGACAGTAAACATAATAGAATCCATTGATTGCATTCCTTACTCAGATTTTCTGTTTTTCAGATAAAAGAATTGTGATTGATCGGTAATTCAGTCCTTAATGTGTTCATGACTTCAGAAAATCATTGAATTATTTCCAAAGTAAAATCTTTCACTGATGTGGCTAATGCTGCAGGAATCAAATTCATTGGAAGTGGACATTATCTGATGACTGACCTCCTTAATGTATTAAATAGCTTTTACTTTACATGGAGACATATTGAGCTCTGATTTGAGCTATTATTCTATAATATCAGCTTCATTGGAAATTAGTGCCTAATTATGAGACATTTGAGGCTAATACCACGTTGTGATTAACTGGTGAATTCTTGGAGAAAAAAGATTGATGTGCATGTATTTCTCACATACAGCCCTCAGCCTTCCATTCATCTCAGCCACCTGACATTTCCTCTAAAACTTTAAAAAGGCTGTTGCCCTGACATTCTCCCAGAATCTCTTCTACCTCACTACAATGTTCCAAATGCTGAATCTGGGTACTTCTGGGAGTATACACACCTGACTGAAACCAATTTTTCTTGAGGACTCCGAGCAAGTGACTTCTAAGTCGTTCCCATTGGTTCTGCTCATTAAGTTGTTTTTGTTAATTTCTTGGCCCAAAAGCAACCTGAACCCAGTTTTCTCTCCTCCCACCCCAGTCTTCAGTGGCAGACAATGTCAAGTGCTGACTCCTGACCTTACAGACCAAGAGCTCAGAATCTAACTCCAGGCCCTTAGCCACGTGGGTGCTTTCTGAATTATTATTTTTTTTTATTGCATTTTAGGTTTTGGGGTACATATGAAGAACATGAAAGATTGTTGCATAGATACACACATGGCAGTGTGATTTGCTGCTTTCCTCCCCTTCACCTATATCTGGCATTTCTCACCATGCTATCTCTCCCCACCTCCCCTCCCGCTGCTGTCCCTCCCCTATTTCCCCCCAACAGACCCTAGTGTGTGATGCTCCCCTCCCTGTGTCCATGTGTTCTCATTGTTCAACATCCACCTATGAGTGAGAACATGCAGTGTTTGATTTTCTGTTCTTGTGTTAGTTTGCTGAGAATGATGGTTTCCAGGTTCATCCATGCCCTTACAAAGGACATGAACTCATTGTTTTTTATGGCTGCATAGTATTCCATGGTGTATATGTGCCACGTTTTCCCTGTCCAGTCTTATCATTGATGGGCATTTGGGTTGGTTCCAGGTCTTTGCTATTGTAAACAGTGCTGCAGTGAACATTCGTGTGCATGTGTCCTTAT
>CAUYLG010074691.1:0-27695 GCA_963573385.1 Cacajao melanocephalus | reverse complement strand
TTCCTGTCTCCACTGTTAAGCACAATTATTGGCATAAAAGAAGTTTTTAATACCCATTTTTAGACTGCATTCTAGCCTGGGCAATAAAACAAGAATCCCGTTCTCTCTCCCTCTTTCTCTTCCTCTTTCTTTCTCTCTTACATTCTTTTTTTCTTTCTTCCACTCTCACTTTCTTTCTTCTCTTTTTCTTTCTTTCAAAAAATAAAAATAAAAGATAAAACAATAAGTATTCATTTAACCAGAGCAAGCACTGAAACACTTTATAAGTGATATGTCCTGGATATTTGTCCTTCCCAAATCTCATGTTGAAATGTAACATCCAATGTTGTAGGTGGGGCCTGGTGGGAGATGTTTGGATCTTGGGGGAAGATGTCTCATGGTTCTCTCATGGCTGGGTGCTGTCCTCACAATAATGAGTAAGTTCTCACAATATCTGGTTGTTTAAAAGTGTGTGGCACCTTTCCAATCCTACACAATCTTATCATACATAGTACTTCCTTCATCAGACCCATCTTTATAAATTTTCTTCAGCTCAAGCAGATTTTTTTATCATTTTCCAGAACCCTAGTCTTAGCCTTTCTTAGAAAATTGAAATAACCAATTATTTTATCTTAGGACAAAATTGACCACATAAATTTCTTTCTCATAGAATTTTTTTTCTAAATTCATATTTTGATTAATGGACTTAAGGAGAATTTCCACAAAATTTAAGAAGCCAAGAATGAACTTATATTGGTTCAAAAATGTGTTTTAGTTTTTAAATCTTATTTGGATATGACCCAGATATATAATGAATTTCTATAACTTAATTTATTATAAATTTAAGATTTTTAATTATATAAAAAGTTCATTTATAAATGTTTGTTCTTTTATAATTACCAAAGTTCTTTAGTGTTTATAATATACCTAGATTACTTATAAAAATGAGATGTCTGAGAGACTACTCATTATTTCAAATTGTTTTCTATAACCAATTTTATAGCCTGTTAATACTGGTGTTTACCTAAGTAAATTTAAAGTTAAATACTTGAGTATCCTGCTGATAACTCAGAAGAGATGGCTATTTTGTTAAATAAACAAAATTAAATTAATCTTATTAAATAATTACGTAAACAAAGATCATTTTTTAAGGCTGGGTTTATAGCATTCTGACTTTAAAACATCTAAGAGAGGCAGTGGTGCAATCTTGGCTCATGGAAAATTCCACCTCCCAGGTTCAAGCAATTCTTCTGCCTCAGCCTCCCGAGTAACTGGGATTACAGGTGTGTGCCACCACGCCTGCCTAATTTTTGTATTTTTAGTAGAGATGGGTTTCACCATGTTGGTCAGGTTGGTCTCGAACTCCTGACCTCAGGTGATCTGCCTGCCTTGTCCTGCCAACGTGCTGGGATTATAGGCATGAGACACCAAATCTGGCCTAGGATTTGAGAAAGTTTGTTAGTTGAAAATAACCTCCAGAAGCTCTCACTGTCATGCCAGCTAGGACCATGAGGAGGGCTGTCCAATGCAGAGGCTGGGCTCCTGCCACCATGTCCATCATTAATGTAGGGATCCTGCATCCAAGTCCATGATAGCTCCCCGAAATGATGAACGTTTAATAATTTAAAGTGGCTCATTTCTCCTAACTCAAAAAAAATGTATTCAATAGGTTTACTTCAACATTAGGTTGATTATTGGTCTCATTACAGAATTCACCTGAATATACATTTAGGTAAGAGTTAGACTGACTGACTTTCTGGTTTGCGTAGAGTAAGAGGTTTCAGGGACAGGAGAACTTCAGTGATAAACAACAAACGTTATCAAAAACTAGGACGTGAAGGTCACGTTGGTCAGTGGTGACTTTTCTGTCTGTGGCTCCAGAGTGGGGATATTGCATTTTAAGTGGAATCAAAGAAACAAGAAGAATGCAGTGAGTGGACTGGTCTGTAAATGCTGAGAGCCAGCACTTTCCTCCATTCCCTCTGAGTGACCCAGGGTTGCTCCCAGGGATGGGGACAGCAATACCACCTCCTCTTCCTGCTCAGCCCCATCTCTTTGCACTCAAGTTCCTCTTCACAGTGTGGTCATACCTGCTGTCCTGCCTTGACCTACAGCTAACTCCTAGCTTTGCATTTTGTTTTTTTTTGTTTGTTTGTTTTAGTGTCTTTTTATGGAAAATCAATTACCCAAGAAGGATATGAGGTAAAGGTGGGCAATCTAATTTCATGCTTTCTCTCTTCCCACACAGAGGCTATGCATTTTCAGGTTGGAATCCAAGCAGCTCACCTATAAAAATCATGTTCTGAGACATGTTCTTAGCCAAAGGAAAGTGAAATAAGTAACTGACTATCTGTGTAAGCACTTCACAATCCCTAGATCACCCTCTCTACCAGGTACTCCCTGCTCTCTCCTCCCTGTTCCTCCTCCCTCTTCCCACTGCAACTCCAAGTCCTAAGGACCCTCCTCTCCTCTCCTTCCTGGGCAGCCTCCCTGGGCAGAGAAAGTGACCACCTCCTACAGAGCCTGTTCCCAGGAGAGCAGCTTCCTCTAAACCCCTGGAGTATGGAGAGCTGAGGGACTGCTACATGCTCAGTGTCAGAGATGAGAGCACTGAATTCGGAAGAGGGGAGAACTGCAGCATGGAGGGTGCTCGTTAGAGGGAGAAGAGGTTTTCTCAGGATGCAGGGAAAACTTCTAAATGTGTTTATCCACCTCGTGCTTAAAAGGTAGAAATTATGGGCTCAATTATGGGCTGAGCGCTTTACAAATAAGAACAAGATCCTAGATCACCCACCGTGGTAGGTAAAATTATTGTGACAATTTAAACTTATCTGAGACTAATCTTCTTTATCTGTACTATTGGAAAACAGTAAGGTTAAGGAAAGTTCCTTGCCATTTTTGTTCTGAAGAATGGCTTAGTAGAAAGACCACCCTCACCCGTATAACTTAGATAAGGCTCAGATGGTCCTAAATTTTCCTGGGGCAACCCGGACACAGCCACCCCAAATTCTCACTTTTTCTCTTCAATGATTAGCTGCACTGTTTTCCTCTTTTATCAATTAAAATGAAATGCTTACCAAACTGACCTAACCAAACTTTAGTTAATCTGGTCTCCCTGCCACAGCTTCCCCACCTTTTATTCATCCTTAAAATAAGCACTGCAAAGCAGAATAATCCGCCCAAAGACCCTTCTGAAATGAGCTGACCACCAGTCACACATTCCTGGTTAACTGATCACACTACCTGCCCATCCCATCTGCCACCCTCAGTTTTTCCAGCTTCTGTCTTCCTCCCTAGAAACCAAACTCATTTCTTTCTGACCTCTGAGATCCTTGCCAATCCTCTGGTTGGAGCATTCTCAGTAATGCTATAAGCATTTTGAATAAAGTCTTTGTATTAGTCTGTTTCCATGCTGCTCATAAAGACATACCTGAGATTGAGCAATTTACAAAAGAAAGAAGTTTAATGGACTCACAGTTCCATGTAGCTGGGGAGCAGCCACAATCATGGCAGAAGGCAAGGAGGAGCAAGTCATGTGATATGTGGATGGTGGCAGGCAAAAAGAGAGCTTGTGCAGGGAAACTCCCATTTATAAATCATCAGATCTTGTGAGATTCATTCACTATCATGAGAATAGCACGAGAAAGACTCACCCCCATGATCCAATGACCTCCCACTGGGTCCCTCCCACAACACATGGGAGTTATGGGAGCTACAATTCAAGAAAAGATTTGGGTGGGGACACAGTCAAACCATATCAATCTTTTTAAAGCTATGTTGGGATTTGGTCTATTATTTGAAAATCTTCCTATCACCATCTGGGGGCCCGGGCATCACTGAGCATGATCATAGAGCTCCTTCTGACTCATCTTTAAAATAAGCTGGATTCTTATTTGTCTGAGGTTTCTCTTGAGGCAGGAGAACTGCCTATTTGCTATTTCTCTCCCTTGCACCAGGAAAAGACCTGCAGGGACACACAATTGAGAAGGTGTCAGCTTTCTGATCACTGTTCTACCAATGTGGTGATGCAGTATTTTATGGTGATGGTATTAAAGTTCTGCTATTTCCCACTGGTCAAAAACACATTATACTGCACATGGGACTGGGTCCCTTAAAAGCCTCTGAATGGAGTAAAACAAAAGCCCACGTTGTTTGTGTGATCATCGCACTCCAGTTACTTATATTGTTTTCAGCTGTCACACAACATTTTGAACAGACGTTGGTACCTCTATGAATATACCCAGCTGGGTTTTTCTGTGAGATATAGAGATTAAGGAATAGAAACCTCTCCCGTCATAGCTCAAATATGCACGAACTTATGTATCACCAACTCTCCATAAAACCGGTAGTTCTACCTTGCTCATGATAGTAGTTGGCCTACAAATGATGCTTAAATTCCTGCTATGTATAAAATGAAAATTTCCAAAATATTTTTTGAGATGAAGATAAGTTAAATGCCCTTTGAGTTGAGTGGAAAGTTGACTTCAAATGCTATCTTGGATGTTTGAAGTGGGATCTAACCTTTTCATTCCTCACAGGCTGGTGCCCTTCTCCAATTGCTCTTTGGTTTACTTGACATCTTTGAAGGCTCCTGGAATGGTTTTCTACTGAAAAATATCCATGGTCCCTCTGGGAAGACATTTTCTCCCAATGAGATAGAAGTTCAGTGCTTTAGTGAACTAACTTAATGGCTATTACTATACTATAACTGGGTTAGTGTGTTAGGCCATTCTTGCATTGTTATAAAGAAATACCTGACACTGGGTAATTTATAAGAAAAGAGGTTTAATTGGCTTATGGGTCTTCATGCTATACAGGAAGCACAGCAGCATCTGCTTCTGGGGAGGCCTTGGGAGGCTTCCAATCATGGCGGAAGGCAAAGCAGGAGTGAGAGAGACAGTTGGGGAAGAGGTGCCGCACACACACTTTTAAACAAGCACATCTTGCTAAAACTCACTCACTTTTGCAAAGACAGCACCAAGGAGATGGTGCTAAAGCATTCAGGAGAAATCCACCCCCGTGATCCAATCACCTCCCAGCAGGCTCCACCTTCGACATTGGGGATTACATTTCAATGTGAGATTTAGAGGGAATACACATCTATACTATATCAGTTAGGGACCCAACTGATTGGCCAGCCAATCTGATTCAGCACTTCTTACCATGCTTTTCCAAAAAGAGGATAATGACACCGGCAAATAGCACAACCAACATTTGTTCCTATATCCGTATTTCTGTATAAACCAATATATTAATATATCTATTTATCTACATCCATTTACCCCCTTCTTCCAGGTTGACTGAATGCTGAGAAGAATCACTTGCTATTACACTAGTGAATGTCCTTTTGGTTGCAAGTGACAGAAATACAATTTAGGTAGATTGAACAAAAAATGAGGAAATTTATTGAAGGATTCAGGAGTAGCTCTCAGAACTGAAGGGGCGGTGGAGATAGGGAAGCAATTTGGGAAGCTGCCCTCACCTCTCTTTCTGGTGCCACCTCTCCTGACCTTTATGTTTCACTTTTTCCTCGCCTCTAGTCTGGCAACATCCTCTTCTCTGTGCACGTTGTGGAGGATGGCTGCCTCACAGCTCAGCTCCCAAGTGTATCTGTTTGTGTTAGTTCATTCTTGCATTGCTATAAAGAAATAACTTACAGAGAAAAGAGTTTTACTTGGCTCACAGCTCCACAGGCTTACAGGAAGCATGCGCTGGCATCTGCTGGGCTTCCAGAGAGGCCTCAGGAAGCTTCCAATTATGACAGAAGGCAAAGGAGGAGCAGATACTTCACATGGCCACAGCAGGAGCAAGAGAGAGGTGGGGGGGTGGGGGTGCCACACACCTTTAAATGACCAGATGTCGAGAGAACTCACTCACTGTCATGAGAACAGCACCAAGGAGATGGTGCTAAGCTATTCATGAGAAATCCTTCCCATAATCCAATCACCCCCCACCAGGCCCCACCTCCAACACTGGGAAATTGGGGGGTACAATTCGACGTGAAATTTGTGAGGGGATGAAGATCCAAGCCATATCACTGTTCGTAGTTCAAAGTGACAGCAAAGACTAACTTGCACCTGTGATGTCTATCTGGAAACTTCCAGGGAGAGACTGATTTGTGTGAACTGGGTTGAGCAGCCACCTCTGGTTGGATGGCCAATCACCAGCAGGGCAGACTCAGAGCACAATTGTGAGGGTGCCCATTCAGGCAGCACTGGGCTCAGGTTTCAAAGGGAGGTTGGTGGGGCCCCCAAAAGCAGCCATTCCAGTAACTAACTACAGTGTCACCTGTCATGTCTGCCTGGCCAACTTTTTTTTTTTTTTTTTTTTTTTTTTTACCATATTGCTCTTAAACTTGAGTTATTATCTTATCTTTACTGAATACTTCAGGTATCCAGTAGGAAATGAGTGGTTAAAGAGAAGAAATAAAAAAGGGAAAGTGATGACAAACTGAGCATGGCCAGTAGAAAAGCGAATCCAGCAGAGGAATGAGGAAACTGTCTTTGCCCATCAAATATTCTGCCTTTTGGGGACATGTTGTTGACCTTAGCAACCATCTGTGGGTGAGGGAAGCTCAGCAAAGACCATTTGTCCTGTCGTGCTGATGAAGCCCAGCAATATTAAGCATTCAGTGACCTTTGTCTCTGGAGAAGTAACATTCCAGTCAAAATGTGAAGCCAGCTATCTGCAGAAAGAGCATTCCTGCAAGTGCAGAGGATCCTTAGCAAGAGCAAGCTGCATTTATTCTGGGGGCTCAAAGAGGTTCAGTGGGGCTGGAGTGAGTGAGGATGGGGGAAAGGGAGGAGGTGAGAGCAGAGAAGGGACCAGGGGCCAGATCAGGGGAGGTTTCTTAGGCCACAGTTAGGATCCTGAGTCCTGTTTAACTGCAAGAGGAAGCATGGAAAGGTTTGACATTTGTTTCCTGCTATAACAAGGCACCACCAGCTAGATGGTTTAGAACAACAGAAACTTCTCTCGCAGTTCCAGAAGCTAGAAGTCCAACACCAAGCTGTCAACAGGGTCACACTTCCTCTGACAGCGCTAGAAAAGAATGTGTTTCAGGGTGGTTCTCCCACCTTCTGGTAGCCTCTGGTGTTCCTCGACTTGTAGATGCCATCTCATCCCCCTATTTCTTCACATCTTCTTCCCCCTGCAAGTGTCTGTATCCAAATTCCCCCTTGTTATAAGCACAGCAGTTATATTGGATTATGCCCCATCCTCCCAACCTTGTTTTAGCTTAACTACCTCTGTAGAAACCCTGTTTCCACATAAGGTCACATTCAAAGGTACTGGGATTAGAACTTCAACATATCTTTCGCGGGGAGGGGGACACAATTCAATGCATAACAGTTTTAAACAAGGAAGTAACACGATGTGTTTTAAAAATATCAACTCTGGCTGCTGGGTGGATTGTGAATTATGAGAGGGTCCTTTGAGGAGCCTCCTGCATTAGTCCAGGTGAAAGATGGTGGTAGTTTGGACCAAGGGGTAGCCGTGTAGATGGAGAGAAATGGTTTCCTGGGTGTAGCCTTGGCCTGAGCCTGTTGTATAGGCAGGAAGTGAGGCAGCTTGAAGCCAATGATAGTAATAGAGATTCAGGTATTACAAACTCTTAGCTAACATGAAGCAATTATGAAGTACTCACTAAGCCTCATGCTCAATTAGCTGTTCTTAATCTTTCCCATGAATTACTTCATTTAACCCTTCAACTCCCTATGAGGTAGACATTATTATTGCCCCTACTCACAGATGGGGAACATGAAGCTGAGCACCGTCTAGGAACTTGGCTGAGATCCCACAGCTCACCCCAAAATGAAACAGCTATTTCCACCCCAGTCTGTTGCCGCCACATCCAGGCTCTTGGTGACATCTCAGCAGTCTATTTCAGAACACGCTGAAGGTTTGTCTGCTGAGACTGGAGATTTATGGCGCAGAGGGAGATAAGATTGGATAGGTGAGGCTCCTATTTCCATCATTTATGACAATTTGTCTTATTCTTCAACTATGCATACACACACACACACACACACACACACATACAGATATACAGATATCTATCTATATCAATATTGAGCTGTTAGCATGTCCTCAGCCTCATTCTAAATCAGGATTTCTCAATCTCAGCACTATTCGCGTTTTGGCCAGGTCATTCTTTGACTTGGGCCTGTCCTGTGCATTGCAGGATGTTTAGCAGCATCCCTAGCCTCCACTAGATGCCAGTTGAGACAACCAAAAATATCTCCAGACAATGACAAATTCCCCCGAGGGACAAAATTGCCCCTGGTTGAGAATTACTGTCCAATACTTCACATTTAACATGTCCAGGAGCCCCATTAGGCAGGTACTGTTCTGATTCCATTTGTTGGAGAGGAACTCAAAGCTCAGAGATGCTGAGATTGATGTCCCAGATGATACAGCCAGGGTTCATATAACCCCTCCAACATCCAAGTCCGTGGTAGCTGTTGACATGATGCTTGCTGAATGGATTGCAAGTGGCTTTGACATTGAGGTAGAGATGTTTATACATGGCTAAGCGTGATAGGAAACATGAAAGGTTTTTGACCAGAGTAGTGATCTGAGAAAAGCAGAAGTCTACAGAAAACTCAGAGACTCCCTCCCATCTTCAAAGATAACTTCATATTTGGGATTCTTGGGCCTGGAGTCAGAAGGGATTAGAGGGTAACCCCATCCAGGTAGGAAAGTATTCTGAAGACCACTGATGCTTTTCTGCTTCCTCCTTTCCTCTACTCTGAAGAATTTTTTTTTCTCCCAAATTAGATAAGATCCTCTAGGCATCCTGTGTCTTGTCACTCCCTAGACATTTTGGTAATAAGAGCATAAGGATTAATTACAACCCTTGCCCCGTGAATGTTTACACTTGATCTTAGCCAAAAGGCTGAGAAGTGATGTGAATGTTTAATGCAATGACTGTTCACTGGCTCCCAGTAATTTCCAAGACATAAGTGGGCAGTGAATAGAAAAAAATCTCCATTTGCTAAGAAAGCTACAATGTGGCCTTTAAATTAAATTAAAACCACCTACCATTTTTTAAAACTTTTATTCTAAGTTCAGGGGCAACATCACTGCATAATGCAACAGGAATGCAATGCATCTATTCAATTATTACTGGTTGACAAAACTGTATGAGACCTGATAAATGCCAATTGATTCCACTATAGTGAAATTAAAAATGACATAACGTTAAAAAAAGAAACACTAAAAATCCAGGAAAGAGATAAAAGAGGAAAAATAGGCACTCAATTTCCTCGTGATCTCCTTTCCAATAAAATATCTTGTGTGTAGTATGTAGCATGTTCCTCATAAATTCATCAGAAGAAATAATTCTTCCTCCTTTTACATGCAGCTCTGGATTTAGGGAACTTAAAAGGTTCTCCTTTGATTGATCTATTTCTCCTTACAGTCCAAGGCATCTAGTCCCAAACTACATTGTCTACGGGCAGCCCTGAATGCTCCCTTTTATCTCTTACATTGTCAAGGTTTTGGTGACAGCATTACAAATAGACATGATCACTGTGCCCCACCCTGTCTCACTCACACACTTTTAATTTAGATCTTCCCATCCCCCAGAGCAGAAAGCATCTCATTCATATTAATTTTATTTTCCAACTACTTTAATTACTATTCTATCAACTCCAAAGTGGTCATGTTTAAGTTTAAAGGCTCCCAGTTTCTTAATACAGTGCAGTGCATCTTCAGTGTAAAGTGGTCACGTGCAGAGCAAACAGTAGCTCATTCCAATGCCACTGGGGTTGCTCTCCAAGAGCCGGGTGAGAAACCCATCCTGACCAGGGCAAGGTGGACTTGAGACCAATTCTTCTACAGAGGGAACCATCTCTGAAAAGAGTATAATATGGTAACAGACCGTGATCTTGTTCTGTATTCATGGTCAGCTGCCTAGAGCAAGTAGCTGAGTGACTGAGATAATGTACGGCCAACCCAATATTTAAACTGTCTACATTTGTAAGCACCTATACTTTTATTCACTTATTCATTCATTCAGTCTGTAATCCCAAATGTAGCTTGAGCTCACTGCCTTCTTAGGCTCTAGATGAGTCAGGCTCAACTTCTCAATATCCCCCTGGTTGAGGTTCAAAGCCTTTGGGATTTCTGCAAATTGCCAGGAGGCTGGATACCGTATCCACACATGCTGTCTCTCTTCTGAACTCTCTGTCTGATATGAAGCTCAGCCCTGTCCTCAATCCACAAACACCAGTCTCTGAAGCTCATTCATACAATGTACTCGCAAATTTAATGGGCCTCTAATGATGAGAGTCTCAGGGAGGAATCACTGGAGCTCTGCATAGCAAACAGCTTACAACAACATGTTAGGTACTTCTTGTCTCAAAAGCCCACAGCCTCCTTGATACATGGGGTTTTACATGGCCCTTCATCCCCATGCAGTGTGGTACATCTCACTAGAAGCTCTCTCCTCTTCCTTCCTTCTTCTTCTCCTTTTCAAGAGAAAAACAAAATTCCTCTCATTTCCTCATGCAAAGAGCCTAACCATTCTTTAATTATTAGGAGGCTTTTCAAGTATCCCCTTCCAGCCCCAAATAAACTGTAAGGTATTTTTTCCCCAAGAAAAACAATTTACCTTAAGGTAAATTTGGGTGCCAGCTCTTCAGGAATGTACATGGCACCTCATCACAATTACGAAATCATTTATTGAAGTACATACAGTATGTTAGGTACTAGGGAGACTAGAATGATTCAATTGGGCTTATGCACTGGCTACAAAAATGGCTTGACATCCAGTGGGTTATACATGAGACAGATGGCACGTGGAAGGAGGAAGCCAGTCAGTGAGAGGGAAGGAGCAGTCAACCTGCTATGGGATCCCTGAAGAGGGCAATGGATTTGGTTTAGGGATGGATTATAGAGTGAGTGCAGTGTCTCTCCAGGAAATGGAGGTAAATGTCTGGTCACATCCAAATTGTTAGCCAGATGTTTTACCCCAGAATCCTGCAGCTAGTTTTTTTGTTTCGTTTTGTTTTTTGGTTTTGTTTTCGTTTTTGAGATAAGCCTTGCTCTGTCACCCAGGCTGGAGTGCAGTGGCATGATCTTGGTTCACTACAACCTCTGCCTCTTTGGTTCAAGCTATCCTCCTGCCTCAGCCTCCTGAGTAACTGGGATTACAGACACCCACCACCATGCCTAGGTAATTTTTTGTATTTTATTTTTTTCAAAGAGATGGGGTTTCACCATGTTGGGCAGGCTAGTCTTGAACTCTGGACCTCAAGTGATCCATCTGCTTCAGTCCCCTAAAGTTCTGGGATTACAGGCATGAGCTACCACGTCTGGCCTTCTTTAGCTTATTTAACCCCAATTGAGTCACCCATGTCTGATACCATCATCATCATAGATGAGCCCTGTCTGATTTCACAGGGCCCTTGTGAGTCAGAGGTGAAACCACATTAAAACTTGTATAGCCTCTAGAAATGGAAAAAATGATGGTGTCTGTTTACAAAAGCAATTCTAAATAAAACCAATACCAATCTAAAGTATAAGAAGTTTGAAGAAGTTCTGACTTGTTCAATAATGACTACTTTCAGCTTATATAAAAATCTACTATCAGATTATTTTCCTCCAAAATATCTATCTATCTTTTTGTTTTTTGAGCCAGGGTCTCACTCTATTGCCCAGGCTGGAGTGCAGTGGCACAATCTTGGCTCACTGCAACCTTCACCTCCCGGATTCAAGTAATTCTCTTGCCTCCGCCTCCCAAGTAGCTGGGATTACAGGCATGCCACTACACCGGATAATTTTTGTATTTTTAGCAGAGACAGGTTTTCACCATGTTGACCAAGCTGGTCTCAAACTTCAGGCCTCAAGTATTCCACCAGCTTCAGCCTCCCAAAGTGCTGAGATTATAGGTGTGAGCCACCACGCCCAGCCTGTTTATTTTTTGCTTTCATCTGTTGGATAACCCCATAATAAACTTTTGGTAAAAAATGTAATTGATCACTTGTTCTTCGCTTCTTTGTTAATCAGCATTCTCAGGGAACAGGGGTTGTTAGAAATTTCAGATTAAGCAACTCTTTCTCAGAGGTCTCCTTTGTGTCCAGTGCTGATGTCAAAGACTTTCTAAATTTGTCATCACCATCAGCATAATCTACTGAATTTAAGACTCTCATAGGGCCTTATAGTCACTGATCTCTTTATCAGATATTATCATCTGGATGTATTTATGAAACTCAGGTAAGTGGTAGTTGAGATAAACAAGTCCTTAATCCAGGGCATTTTCTAAAACCTTCAAAAATTCAAATCTGAACCTACATTTATTTTCATGCAGACTTCCTAAAAGATGGGATGGTAAACTGTGGGTATATTCTGGATGGCTCCAGGTAATTCATGTTTATTGCTATTAATACCACACTTATCAACAAGTTTGCTATTGACAACAGCCAGTAGGGCAATATCTTGGCATTCTGTTGACCTCTTCTCTTTCCAAAGGGTTGAATTTGTTCTCAGAGGTGACTTCTGCATCTCAAAAGAATTTGGGTCAGTGAAAATATCTCTACACCAGCACCACCTGGCCTTCTTGTAACATAATACTTAGGTTGAACTGTCCACACTAAGCAGATGGTGAGGAGTCGGCAAGTATTGAGTCAACTCCCAACTCCATTGAACACAGCTAATTAATGAATTATAGAACTGAGCCTTGCTGACTGTTTAGTTCGATGCACTCATTTAATATCAGGACATCCAGATATCAGTTGAGTCACAGAGTGCCTGGTGGCTTACCCATGCCACACAGCTGGTTGAGATCAGAGCTGTAGGGAGAGCACTGATCTCCTTATTTCTCATTCAGAGAACTTTGTACCACGTCATATAGCTGATCCTAAGCAATTTTTAGGGTCCAGATAAATCGTTTTTAGTTTTTTCAGACTGGCTTTTTTCAGATGATGCTTTGGTATTCACTATTTTATACATATTAAAGAAGTTATATAAACATTGGAAATAATGTTTTCTACCCCCACCCCACACACATCTCCAATTTCTAACTTCCTCTCAACTGAAAAGTTAACCCATTTTTTTGGTTTATACTGATTATTTAATCAGAATTCACTGATATTTGGGAACAATGCTACACTGCCCAGAATTACTGTCTTGGTCATAGATACAATACTTCAAAATGCTCTTCCAATTCTGTGAATAAAGTCAATGGTAGCTTGATGGGGAATTGAATCTATAAATTACTTTGGGCAGTATGGCCATTTTCAGGATATTGATTCTTCCTAACCAGGAGCATGAAATGTTTTTCCATCTGTTTGTATCCTCTTTATTTCCTTGAGCAGTGGTTTGTAGTTCTCCTTGAAGAGGTCCTTCACATCCCTTGCTAGTTGTATTCCTAGGTGTTTCATTCCCTTTGTGTCAATTCTGAATGGGAATTTACTCATGATTTGGCTCTCTGTTTGTCTGTTATTGGTGTATAGGAATGCTTGTGATTTTTGCACGTGGACAATTTTGAAAGTAACTGTCAAACAGCATCACATACTACAGAGAATTCTTTCATGAAAGGAAGATTAAATTGATGCAGAAAGCTTCACTGTTGTCTTATTTTGAAACACTGCCACAATGACTCAACTTTTAATGACTACCACCCTGATCCGTCAGCAGCCATCGCCATTGAGGCCATACCTTCTACCCACAAAAAGATGATGACTCCCTGAAGGCTCAGATGATTGTTAACATTTTTTAGCAATAAAGTATTTTTAAATTAAAACAAAACAAAACAAAATGCTCTTAACTTGTAGCTGTGGCCAATGGAGTTGTGTTGGAAAATGAGACAGGGTGAAGTCTCCTGCTGATGACGTTCCCTCTGCTTGGAAGGGAGCTGTGGCTCTGAAAGGGCTGATTGTGGAAAATCAACTGGCAAGCAGGAGCTAGAAAGGAACCTGGCCCTTCCTGGGGCAGCTGTAAGTTCCTGAGGACGAGTTCAGGGTCTTCCCAACCCTGTGAGGAGTTGCTGAGGACATGGTGTGATTAAGCGAGGAATCCCTGTATGCTTCAGATGTAGACAGTGAGTAAGTGCTTCATGCACCTTAATGGTGAATGTGCTGTTTCCCTAACAATCTCAGGGTAAGCTTGTTAGGGAAACAGGGTGACACCATTTTAAAATCATCTCCTTCTTAAAACTAGCAAGGCACATTCCTTGCCAGTCACAACCCATGGTCATGAAATGTTTACGGCTGAGGAAACAGCTTAACAAAACTTGCAAGGAGAAAATCCTACTGCAATGAGATGTCCGGGTGTCCTGATATCTCTTAATAATACATGCTTTTGAGATGATTCTAGACATGCTGTGATGTACTTTCACACTAAAATACCAAAAATAACTTTCTTTGAATCAACAAAGTAATACATTTTGTCACGCTGTCAGCCCACCCTCATGTTGTCATAGCTTGGCTTTTACATAGATAAGACTCTTGTATAAGAGAAACTTAAAGATGGTGCATTTCTCTGCTTGCTTTCTGAGGATGCCCTACTCTGCAACTGAGTAGCTTTCAATAAACGATCTCTTCTCAGTGTTCTCTGTGACTTGCCTTGAATTTCTTCCTGCACGAGATCCAAGTCCCTCTCTTGGTGTCTGGATCAGGACCCCCATTTTTGGCAACAAGACTTCTGTCTTTTGGGGAAAAAATTTCCTCATTTCTTCTAGACGTCCCAAAATGCTTCACCTCATATTTAAACCTAGACCTCAAGTCTGACCTGTAGGAGACTTAGGAGGCTGAGGGCCCACGTCTCTGTGCAGCTCAGGGTCTGCTTGTCCCCCAACTCCCATAGCCCACTGTTTAATGGGTACTTCAGTTTTTCACTGAATAGCTTAGAATCAAGAAAATGGCTGGGCTGGGTACTGTGGCTTACGCCTGTAATCTCAGCACTTTGGGAGGCCGATGCGGGTAGATCACCTGAGGTCAGGAGTTTGAGACCAGCTTGGCCAACAGGTGAAAACCTGTGTCTACTAAAAATACAAAAATAAGCTGGGCACAGTGGCAGGCACCAGTAATCCCAGCTACTCGGGAGGCAGAGGCAGGAGAATCACTTGAACCCGGGAGGTAGAGGTTGCAGTGAGCCAAGGTCATGCCATTTCACTCCAGCCTGGGTGACAGAGCAAGACTCTTTCTTGAAAAAAAAAAAGAAGAAGAAGAAGAAGAAAATGGCCTATAAGCAAGCCTACATTTTGGAGCAGTTCTCTGAGGTCATGGACAATGGCCAGCTGTCTTCTGTCTTGATTACTGGGAAAAACGGAAGGAAATTGGACTGACATGTCCAGGTTCTATACAGGCTATGTGTGCTTTGAATTTGATGAAGTCTGTGCTAGCCATGAAAGTCTGACAGAATGGCTATGAGTTGGTGGCTGGTTGCGAGTGTGGCTCAGGGTAGGTGTGAGGTCATTGGTGAAAACTTAAGACTTGTCATAAGAACTGCACAATGAGCAAGGTCCCATGGCAGTGTCTACGCGTGTGTGTGTGTGTGTGTGTGTGTGTGTGTGTGTTTAGAGGAGGCAGTGTACAGAGAAGAGGCTAAAAAACTCCTAGCTTCAAATTCTTACCTCCCATGAAAACCCATTTTCATATTTTGTAGCAAACCTGGAAGGGTCAGCCCTTCTCTGAGCCATCCTCCTTGTTGATGGCCAAGCATCTGTAAGAAACAAGAACTCTATCTTAATAAAGTCTGACTGCTCTAGTTGTTGTCTACTAGATATGTCACACTGGGGCACAGGCAAACCCTTGATAGGAGTAGCAACAGTGACCTCAGAGACATTTGGTACCTCCTCCTGACATGCCCAAAGGAATTGTGCATGCTACAGCCATGCCTGCCCTGTGGCTCTACTTGACTTGATGGGGAGGGCGTGGACTGCCTGGTTGCACTAAAGAGGAGGGTAGCAAAGAAATAAGGCTGGAAAGGGCTGGCTCCGCCTTCCAAGGCAGAAGCTGTATGCCTGGGAAGGAAGTCAAGAGCATGAACTAGACCTCCAACTTTTAGATGTGGGCATACCATTCTTTTCTTCTGTTGTGCTACAGGCTGCTCCCAGCTCCAGGGACTCTATTGGCTGCAGCAATGGTTCCAAATATTCCCACTTCTCTGTCTTCATGCCTTTTGCAATGTGGCCTCTCATCAAGAGATGAAGTTCATTTACCCACGCTTGCATGTAGGCTGGCCTCAGGTCTTGCTTTGGACAACAGAAATGTGGCAAATAAGTAACAGTGTGCCAGTGATGAGCCTTGTTCTTAAGAGGCCTTGCAAACTTCCACCCATCCTCTTGGGCCCCACAATGACCCTGTGAACAAGCCTGGGCTAGCCTACTGCATGAAGAAAAACATGTGGCCCAGTCACCCCCATTGACCTAGTTCATAGTTGTCCGTTCCCAGAAGGAGAGCCAACTAATTTACCTGCAGTTAACTACAGACACATGAGGAACCCAGGTGAGATCAGGAGAGGCACCCTGCTGAGCCCAGCTGAAACTGCTAACCCACAAAATTACAAGCAAAATTGTTGGTTGTTGTTTTAAGCCACTAAAATTGGGGGCGATTTGTTTCATGGAAATAGATAACAGACACACACCTCAATGGGAGTAGGTTAGGAGAAGGCCTGGGCTGTTGCTGAGGGTGGGAGCAACAGCCAAAAGTCGCCTGAGGTCAGGAGCCTCAGCAGGTAGGTCTTACCCTGAGGCCCTCCTGGAGACTGGCTGGGGAAGCCAGAGTCACAAAATAAGATGGGTTGGGAAGGAGCCTGGGGCACAGCTGGCAGGAATAATAAGGACCAGCACACGTGGTTACCCTGGGCAATAAATAAAGCTTTAATAATGACAAGGAGTTGCTTTACGCATGCGCCGTTTCCGGATACTCTCTTCTTCCGGGCTTTTGGTCTCGGCCACATCATTGAAGTGGACTCTCCGCGATATAAACTCCTGATTCATTAGCATTAAGTCACCAGGGAATTCCGATATGCAGAAAAGATTTCGGTTCGTTAGGCCTGTGATGGACCGTTCTGGTTTCTTTGCAGGGAGGAAGGATTTGCGATCATTTGCATGGTATGTTAAACATTTTTTTGGTTCTTCTGACTTGAAAACTACATTCATTTTTATTTCTCCTCTTTTTGTGTTTTTGCCCTCTGCTTCCTCTTTCTCAGCTTGATTGGCATCATCACAATTGTATCTGTCATGGTTGTCCTCTTGTCTGGCCTTATTTTTTGCCATTGGACCCAGGCCCACTCCAGACAGAAATGAGGAGCATCTAAACTTTTCAATGTAGGGTAAAAGCTGATTATTTCTCAGAGCCTGAGCAAGCCTCATTCTCTCTATGTGCTTACTGACGTTCACCTGCTCTCGTTGTGGCATTTGAAACTCCTCTGGGGGCACAATCACCTTTGCTGTCCATATTTTTTCCAGGGGTCCACAAATAGCACAAGGAGAAGAATGTTCTTTTTGATACTCAATTGCTCGTTTGTAGTCTGGAGACTGCAGCTGTAGTTTCTTGAGCATTCTCCATTCTTCCTCTTGCTTGTAAGCCAAAAGCCTTCTTGCTGCTATAGTGTGAATGCCACCGAGACGCTGACAATGGAGGAAAAAAATATTAAAATCACAGTAGCACAGGGGCAGGCAGCACCCACAGACACAATTCGCTAGTAGCTTGTTCTCCCTCCATTGCAGAAAGTGTTTGAGCCCCTCTGTAGTGGAATACAGGGTGAACCTTTGGGGTCAGATAAGCTTAGGTTAAAATCCTGACTCCCCTCTGACCTACAATTAATTCAGAATAATTTTATTGGCTTTACAGAGTCATGGTGAAGCCTCGACAAGACAACATATATGAAAGTGACCAGTGCAAGGTAGGAGCCGAAGAGATAACTGTTTTCATCATTTGTTATTACTTATATTTCTAATTGGGACTTGTCAATAAGGGTATTTTGCTGTGCAAGTGTGGAAGCCACTAGCCGACTCAGCCAATGTGAGTTCACTGTTTGAGAGGTGTCTCTGTTACTGGTGGTTTCTGAACCTTTGGCTCCCCCTAGCTAAACTGGCTGGCTTCAGTGAGGCCTCTGTGTGAAAACTGCCGGACACTTACTATGATCTCTTTTTCCAAGGGAGAGTATTTCCCGAGGGCAATCCGTGGGTCTGATTCGTAGAATTTGCTCCATGTCCTGGAAGAACAGAAGTAGGAGCATCAGAATCCTTGAGAGGTTCTTCCTACTTTTCCCTCCTGGAGTGGGAAGGCTCACAAAGGGTTATGCTGCACTAGCCAGGCCAAGGTTGCAATGAGCAGGGGTTTCTGTAGCCACTGGGTGGGTTCCTCTACTTGGCTTCTTTCTGACATGAACAAATTAAAGCACAAGTCACACACTCACCCCAACGGTGAAGCAGAACTCATATTCTCTTGGCAACACATTGGGGCTTGATCCTGAAAGGAATAGCTGGTATTAAATACTCTGACTGGCTTTTCATTCTTCCTCTCTTGGGCCATTGCATCACTAGCCCTCTGTTTTCCAATCTTCTGACAGTCATTCTCCCATTCTCTGATTGAACTCCGGCAATAACCTAGGAAGGAGATGTTCATGTCTGGAGTTTGTTTCTAAGACAAAGTGATGGGAGCCCGAGGGTCAGTCACAAATATTTCTTGCATCATAACTGGCTTACTTGGGCGCTATTGTGAGGTCTGAGTTCAAGACATCAAATGATCCCCTGGGGTGAAATGGACACACACTACCAGGCTCCTGGTGTGCTGGAGTCCAGAGGAAAATGGATAGAGAATGTGGCTGGGAGGCAATCTGACCATGTCACTGCCATTGACAAACCCACAAGACTGCTCAGTTTTCACAAGAGGAAGACTCAGTCAACTAAAGTCTCTCTCTGTTTTCACTTGTCTCTTCAGCCTTAGCTCCTCATGCTTGATCAACACCACACTATTCATCATTCTCAAAACAAGCATCTAAGCCATTGTTCATAGTCCCCTCACGTGTTGGATACCTGTCTTATCCTTGGCAACTTGCCTGTCTCTCAAGACCCAGCTTGATTGCTGCTTCCTCTGAATGTCTCCTTGCAGAATAGGTCACCCTTTGTCCATGTTCTCATAGCACTGAAAGCATCATGCTATGGTGCTTTCTCATATATTGACTTGCTTGGTAAGTCAGATTTCTTGGTAAGTCTATCTCTCCCTCTATTGAAAAAAGGTACCAACAGCATCTTATTCTTTGGGAATGGTGTAGGGCAGATGCTCAGTTTGCTAACTCAGTAAAGAATTGTCCTGAGTCCCTGGTCAAAGGTTTGGTCAAGAATGGCACTGGTGGGAACAGATATTGCCAAAACCCTACGGAAGGTAATTTGGCAATATGTATCAAAAATATAAATGCATTTCACCCAGTTACATGTACAAAATAAATTATGCACAAGGTTGGTCAATGCAACTTTGTTTGAGGTGACAAACCTCACGGCAAACTCAAATATTCATTAACCAGGAATTGGTCAGAGAATTCTGGTTAGCCAAACAATGGAGTAACACAGGAGTACAGGACTATAGGAATGAAAAAGATCAAGGAAGAAAGACCTTATATGGAAATAACTCCAAGAAACATAATCAAATCCAAGAGCAGGAGGCAAACATATTTAAATTCTACACTACCTTTTTGTATTGGGGAGGGAAAAATAAGCATGTATATATTTGTATTTGCATAAAGAAACTTTAGAATAACACACAAAATACTGATAAAACAGTAGGTATTCAACAGATGAAGCAGTGGTGGGAACGAGCCGCTTCATGGTTTACATAATTATATTGTCTTGAATGTAGAACCACATGAATGTATTACATATTTGAAAAAATAAATTTAAAAAGGGAAGAAGCAGCTCATGGAAAAAGATTGCCATGTTGTCTCTGACAAACACGGGTCCTAAAGCTCCTCTGCCTTACCAGAAATCCACAGTGGATATTTAGAGTTGGGCCAGTGCTCAGATCCATGTAGGCACTGACTACAGAGATACTGTTCCGGTCGACACAGGAAAATTCAGTTACCTGGACCATCTGTGAGCCTGGATACATCAGCAGAGGGCCTCTGAGCAGTGAAGAAAATGCCTTCTGCAGTGAATTCACTGGCTTTCCCATGTGTCCCACACTCAGCTGCTAATTAAGAGTGACTGTGAACAAGCCATACAACACCTGGCACATCATATGCATTCAACAAATATTTGTGGAACAATCAATGGGATCATTGGACTCTCATTGATGGAATATCATGTACCCATTAAAAATTGAATGTTTCACAGGAACAGAAATCCAAACACCGCATGTTCTCACATGTAAGTGGATGCTGAACAATGAGAACATATGGATACAGGGAGGAACATTACACATCAGGTCCTGTCAAGGGGTGGGAGGCTAAGAGAGGGTTAGCTTTAGGAGAAATGCCTAATGTAGATGACAGCGTGATGGATGCAGCAAACAACCATGGCACATGTATACCTATGTAACCTGCACATTCTGCATATATACCACAGAACTTAAAGTACAATAATAAAAAAAAATTGAGTCTTTAAAAAATTTCCAATAATATGACATAATGGGGTACAAAAAAAGGTAGACTGTAAAACTTATATAGGGTATAATTTGGATGCTGTAAAAATACAAATATACAAGAGGGGAAAAAAAAAAAGACCAGAAGGAAATACACAGTGACACTGAGGATACTTCAGGCTATGGGCTTGTGGGGATGTTCCAGGACTGGTGATGCATCAGCAGCCTGGTCAATTCCAGGTATTTAGATGGAAAAGCTATGGCCCTGCCACAGCAGCCACAGGCAGAAAAAAGTGCTGTTGTCAGGGTCCAGCTCCTCCAGACTTCAGAGAAGAGGAGGGTGAGAAAGGACACACCTGGGAGGGGGTTACCACAGCAACGAGGCTCTATGCTCTGGGCAAGTCCAGTTTTCTCACACCCGGTTCCACAGACTTCTGCTTTTGGCTCACTTCCTTCTCTCCTTGTTTTTCTCTGTTTCATTCCCAGGCTTTTTGCTTTTGTTTTCTTGTAAAGATATTTTCCCCCAGTTACTTTTACATTATGTCTTATTCTTAACTTTTACCTGGTTTTGTCCTGACTCTTGTTCATAGACATCAATCTCATCTCCTGGTTCATTTTCAAATTCTCCTCTTGAACTGCCTTTCACATCTGTCTTTTACCTTTTACTGCATGTTTACTTTATTTCTTTGTCTTGTAGCCTTTATCATTTATTCTTAATATTTGTAAACACTTTTACCTATTGTATCAAGGTTCTCCAGAAAACAGGCAATACAATTTGTGTGTGTGTGTATACATATACACACACATATATATATACAAATATTTATGCAGATATACATATGTATACAAATCCTATTCTCACATATGAAAGAGATTTATTATTTATTATTTATTTTAGGGAATTGCCTCACATAATTATAGAGGCTAGCAAGTCCAAAATCTTCATCGCAGGCTGGCAGGCTAGAGGGCCAGGAAGAAGTCAATGTTGCAGTTCAAGTCCAAAGGCCATCTGATGGTGGAATTTCTTCTTGTTCAGGAGAGGTCAGTCTGTCATTCAATTCAGGCCTTCATGAGGCTCATCCACATAATGCAAGACAATTTGCTTCACTCAAACTCCACCGATTTAAATGTTAATCTCATCCAAAAACACTGTCCCAGAAACATTCAGAATAATAGATCATATCAAATACCTGGACACCATGGCCTAATCAAGTTGACATATAAAATTAACTATTACACCTACTTATATTTTGTAGGTTTTTAATGATTTGCTTAAATGTACTATAGTTTTTAAATATCAGGCTTTTAGTTTCTATACATAGTTTTGCCCATTATTGAACTTTATATTAACAGATTCACATGGTATGTATTCTTTTGTGTCTGCTTTGTGCTCCTTCTTATGAAAAAAAGTTGTTATACTCTTAGTGATATGCTTGTACATTCCTTTTTATTATCGTTTAGCGTGATTATGCTGTGATTTATTTATCAGTCATCTGTCGCTTACATTTGGGTGGTTTCTGATTTAGGAGAGTTCTTGTACATGTTTCTTTGGGGTTATGTGCATACTTTTCTCTACCAATTCACATTCCCACCAGTAGTGTATAAGAATCCCTGTTGATTCTCCTCTTGCCAATGCAGGTAGATGGTTTGTGGTATCTTGAGTGGTTTTCATTTACATTTTTCTGGTTACAAATGAAATTGAACACTTTTTCTATTGGCCATTGAGATTACCCTTTGTGAAATGTCTATTCAAGTATTTTGCTCACTGTTTTCTAGTTTTTCTTTTCTTACTGATATGTGAGATTTCTTTATATGTTCTTGATATAGGCCCTTTGTCAGTTAAATGTGTTGCAAATATCCACTCTTACTCTACAATTCACCTTATTACTTTCTTTAAGGTGTCTTTTGATGAACAGAAGACCTTATTTTTATACTAGCTGCATTCTAATTTATCAAGCTCTCCCTTTATGGTTAGTGCTTTCATGTCTTGTTTAAAAAGTCATCTCCTACCTTAAGAAGGAGTGATACTTTCACATATTATACACACACACATAGATACACTTACACACATACAAACACACACACAGACATACACACATACACACACATACACACATAAACACGTACATACACATATATACTCACAGACACACATACACATACATACACAGAGACACATACACACACTCATAGTGATATTCTCTGTCACTCTGAAATCTTTGATATTTTTTCTTTCGAACTTTGTTAACTTCTTATCCTCATTTTATAAACTTTATTTTTCCACCTGATTTTCATTTTAGCATATTTTGCAACTTAATTTTATAATGGCTACCAAAATGTGTGAGGGTGTGAACAATTCATACACAAAAACCTGGAACTCCCCACCCTCTTGCAGCTGCCCCAGCTGCCATCCCTGGGCTCTGGCTCCCTCCGGTGGATCTTGCAAGGGCTGGCTCTCCAAAGACCCACACGCCGTCTCCCCGTCTCTGAGGCTGAGTCTATGCAGATAGCTACCCTGATTTATGGGAATGGTGCTGCTTCTTAACATTGCATGAGATCCAGACCTTATATGAAGAACTGTGCTCTTTAAAATCATAGTCTCCACTACAAAATCACTGGCTCAGGGCGCTGATGGTCCCCTCCCCCCATTTCTGCGAAGTGTCTTCTAGGTCAGTGCTTCTCAAACATTAACATGCATGTAAATCTCCTGGAGATCTTGTGGAAATGCAGAGTCTGATTCTGCAGGACTGGGCTAGGACCTGCCCCTCTAACCAGTTCCCAAGAGAAACAAAGTTGTGACTCTGTGTGGGTCACTCCATAAGAGGTGCTCCTCAAAGCTTGTCCCTGGAGCAGCGGTGGCAGCAGCAGCATCACCCAAGACATACAAACTCTCAGGCCTCACCCAGAACTGCTGAGTCACAAGCTGCATCTCAACAAGTTCCCGGATGAATGGCAGGCATGGGCAAGTGTGAAAGGAAGCTGACCCGGGAAATGCCCTCAGCTGCTTCCTGTGAGGGATCAGACGATGCATCGCCTACATCAGAGGGCTCAGATGATGCACAGCCTATACAGAGCATCTGTGGACAGAATTCTGCATGTTCCACAGCAACGTGCCTCAGACATCCTGGTTTCCAAGCTTAGCCTCCTCCCCTCTCGGCATGAAAGAGTCCTTTGATGCTTAGCTTCTTCAGTCTCCTTCCCTTCAAGGGTTGAGGAGACACTGGCTCGGGCAGGCTTGTTCCAAACCATTACCTAGGAATAGGGTCAGCTGTGCCTCTTTGAGGAGCCTCTTTTGGGAGGTCCACCCAGAAGAGTGAGACCCAGGAGCAGGAAAGGCCAATTCTCATTTAGGCCTCTGGGAGAGGTTTCAGCCACACCAAGGGGTCACAAGCTTGATCTTTGCTTCTTCTGTCTCTCTTAGGGAAGCAGATTATTTACTGGGGAAACCGAAACCTTGGAAGGGTAATTTTCATCAAATGTCAGATTCTCCTCAACAATGCTGCCATTCCTGCCTGCGTGAATCTGTTATTTTCCACCACCAGAGTTTCTGCTGGGTTCTTTGCAGGCCCTACCAACAAGCACCTTCCCTCTGAGATGGAGTCTGTCCCTCTGGGGGTCAAGCAGATGATAAACAGACATCAGGGCTCACGAGGGGGGATTTTCTCTAGCCCTCCCCTGGTCGATTAAATTGAGACTATTGTCCAATACCACCTTCTCTTTCTGGAAGGAGACCTTGGGAATCTCCCTGTGGTTGCCTCTGTTGCTATTAACATCCACCAAAGGGCATGAGGAACTCTTTTCTGAAGTACAGGAGGGATTGGGTTCTTGGATTTGGAGAGGTAATATGGTAGTCATTCATCTTCACAGTAAGGCCAATAGATGCACATTTTGAGAACCAACAGGCTCCCAAAAATGTATCTCTAGATGGCTGAATTTTCTCTTTAGAAATATGGTCAGTTGAGGTCACCAAATAAAACCCTCAGGTGTTAGTTGACTTTCCTGATGGGTTTTGATGCCATGATCCTAATAAAGAGATACTAGAGTATGGTGGTCAGCAGCATGGGTGTGGAGTCACTGGTGTGCTGGTAAATGTTAACAACTGGCTGTCTAAATGAAGTTGATACATATAGCAGATAAAAATATAAACAGGGCATTTGTTAAATTTGAATTTCAGATATGTTCCATTTACTTATATAAAGAATTATTCACTTTTATTGAAGATTCCAATTTAATTGGGCATTCTATATATTATCAGGCAGTCCTATTTCTGGGTGGGCTGTGAGGAGAGGGGTGCCTCTTGCCACTTGCTAGCTTACTATCTCTTTTTCTTTCAACATTAATGCCTATGTCATTTTTTTTCCTTCCAACTTTTATTTCAGATTCAGGGGGTGCATGTGGTTTTGTTCTATGGGTAAATTATGTGTCACAGAGGTTGGTGTACAGATCATTTTATTGCCCAGGTAATAAGTATAGCATCCAATAGATAGTTTTTCCATCCTCACTCTCCTCCCAGTGTGCCCTGGTGCCTATTGTTTCCTTCCTTGTGTCCATGTGTACCCAGTGCTTAGCTCCCACTTACAAGTGAGAACATGTGATATTTGGTTTCCTGTTCCTGCATTAATTCACATAGGATCATGGGTTTATTCTTTTAGGTTGATTCCATGTCTTTGCTATTGTGAATAATGCTGTGATGAACATATGTATGCATGTGTTTTTATCATAGAATGCCATAGGTATATACAGCATAATGGGATTGCCAGGTCGAATGGTAGTTTCGTTTTCAGTTCTTTGAGGAATCTCCAAACTGGTTTCTACAAAGGCTGAACTAGCCTACATTCCCACCTGCAGTGTATACAGCTTACTATCTCTAGGGAGTCGTGTGAACTAGGAAGCCTCTGTTTCATATGTACAACTAGGATGGTAATATGAGCTGTCTTAGAGGGTAGTTGGGAAGATGGAGTGAGAAGTTACATTCAGGGAAATGCTCAATAAAGAGCTATTGAGGGTCCTGAATTGTGGCAAATACTAGTCTCTGAATATTCATTGCATCACTCCAATCATCACAAACAAATATTTTGATCCAAGAAAGGGTGAAGTCCACCATTGTCTCTGCCCTCTCAAGGAACTCTTGTTGGGCTCCTGATCTCAAGTGGAATTTATTCTTGACAATCCTGTTGTGTCTCCTGACAAACTGGACAAGGTCTGTCTTAGTGTAGCCTTGCTTCTGGCAAGGCAGACACTGTCTGTTTGGAGTCTTCGACAACTTTCATCTACCTAAAACATTCTAACCCCAAGGAGGCATTCATCTTCCCTGGGGACCTGGTAGGCTGGACTTGCAGTAGATTTCTGTAGCCAGTGATGAGTCTAATGGATTATTTCTATTTAAGGGGCAGATTATTTATATCTATGAATAAATATTTCTAACATTTCAAACTTATTTTTATAGTTTCATTGAGGTATAATTGATATAAATTAAACATGATTAGACATGAAATCTGATGAGTTTTATGTATATAAACAATCATCCTCACAATAAGATAATGAATAGATCCATCATCCTCCAGAGCTTTCTCGTGCCCTTTGCAATCTCTCTCTCCCCTCACCTCTGTCCCACAACCACTGATCTGCTATCTGTCACTATAGATTACTTTCCATTTTCTATGATTTTTAATAAATTGAATCACACAGTGTGTACTCTTTTTAAAAAATAAACTTTTTTATTTAGAATAGTTTTAGATCAATGGGAAAAGTACCCCAGAGCCATCTATGTGGAGGCTGTGCATCATCTGAGCCCTCTGATGTGGGCTGTGCATTATCTGATCCCTCACAGGCAGCAGCTGAGGGAATTGCCCAGGCCAGCTTCTTTTTACTCTTTTTTTTTTTGAGATGAAGGTCTCACTCTGTCACCAGGCTGGAGTGCAGTGGCACCATCTCGGCTCACTGCAACCTCTGACTCCCAGGTTCAAGCGAGTCTCCTGCCTCCGCCTCCCGAGTACCTGAGACTACAGGTGCGTGCTACCATGCCCAGCTAATTTTTGTATTTTTAGTAGAGACGGGCTTTCACCATGTTGGCCAGGATGGTCTCGATCTCTTGACCTCATGATCCCCCTGCCTCGGCCTCCAAAAGTGCAGGAATTATAGGCGTGAGCCACTGCAACCAGCCCCTTTCACTCTTTACCATGCCTGCCATTCTCCTGAGAACTTGTTGAGATGCAGTTTGTGATTCAGTAGTTCTGAGTTGGGCCTGAGAGTCTGCATGTCTTGGGTGATGGTGCTGCTGCTGCTACCACTGGTCCAGGGACATGCTTTGAGAAGCACCTCTTATCAAGTGACCCACACAGAGAGTTGCAACTTTGTCTCTCTTGGGCCAGCAGTGTTGGCCTCAGCTGGGAACTTGTTTGAGGTGCAGGTCCTAGCCCAGACCTGCAGAATCAGTCTCTGCATTTCCACAAGTTCTCCAGGAGATTTATATGTATTTTAACATTTGAGAAGTATGACCTAGATGACACTTCCCAGAATGAGATCGAGGAGGCTATGAATTTAGAGAGCACCACTCCTCAGGCCTTCACAACTTCCCTGAATTGGGCTAGAGATCCTCTTAACTCTCCACGGGCCAATGCACAAATGATTTAGCTGTTCCAAGACGCCATTAGATTATGGAGGAAGGGTATTAACTGTGGTTTCTCTTATCTTTAAATAACAACTTCCTGTATTAGCCTGGCATGAAGATGGTGCCAGGCAAACTGGACTGTGATTCTGCTGCTCCCACCAAACAAGACAGAACAGAGGACAAGTGGGATGGGAGCCTCTCCATATTTGGCATGTTCCTTTCTGCCTGCAAGCAGACACCAGTCTACCAGCTGTACCTGCCATAACTCATTTAAATATACATATATCTAAAACAATAGTAATAAAGGTTCTTGGAAGATGGATTGAAAAATAACTACTCCTGTAAATATAGATAATGACTTTAGGATAGTGGGCAACTAGTATGATTAAATTATGATGATCAAGCATGAAAAAATAAAAATAAAAGAAACTCACTTCTGATGTAAAAGCTATCAAAAAGTTACCAAAACATTCCTCTTCTTTTTTTTTTTTAATTATACTTTAAGTTCTGGGATACATGTGTAGAATATGCAGGTTTATTACATAGGTATACATGTGCCTTGGTGGTTTGCTGCATCC
>CAUYLG010074689.1:0-11158 GCA_963573385.1 Cacajao melanocephalus | reverse complement strand
CAGCAATTTCAGCTCACTACATCCTCCACCTCCCAGGTTCAAGTGATTCTTATGCCTCATCCTCCCAAGTAGCTGAGATTACAGGCACCTGCCACTTTGCCCAGCTAATTTTTGTATTTTGAGTAGAGATGGGATTTCACCATGTTGGCCAGGTTGGTCTTGAACTCCTGACCTCATGTCATCCTCCTGCCTCAGCATCCCAAAATGCTGGGATTACAGGCTGAGCCACCAGGCCTAGCTTCTTTAATAATGTGTTGCAGTACAGTATCCCCACACGGCCATGTGTATACAAGCTGGCTCTGTCCACAGGGGAACTGTGATGTCATACCTTTTGCCTAACTCAGAAGTCTGAACGGGGAAGGACACAACTGCAGATTGGTTTGAAGCCAAGTCAAATAAATTGTTAATTGTGGTTTCATCAAATGATGAAACCACAAAGCTTTGTTGTAACATGTTCAATTCTATTGATCTGCAGACATTCATTATGAAACACTCCAACTCTTTGAGATATTGACCTAGATGTCATTGATTGAGTCAGACCTGTCATTTCAAAATTTAGGTCACCCAGCGGGACAGTACATAATTTCCTCCAGTCAAGTTATAATTTAGAAGGAAATTTAAACTAATTCTATATAATTAATAAATTTTGAAAATGGAAAAATGATTTATTCATGAAATGTGCAGATCCATCAGTCTCTATAATAAGCAGACATAATGCAAAATTCTTTGTTTATTCAACCAAATACGTGGTTTTATGACTGTATAGTTTTTATCAGTTAAATATGAGCTAACATTATCTAACAAATGATTGAGTCCCCAGTATTATAATTTTGGGGTACCTTATTATAACAAGCCAAAGTTAACAAAGACGCATTTTGACATTTTAGAACATTTCTTGTCAATGATCTCAATGCTAGGACAAAAGTACTGAAAATATGTATCACGGGATTTACCTGCATTAGCTGGGATTTTCTTTTATGTTCACCTGTATACACCAAGTCTCCTAGTAGTGTGCAGCACATGAAGACCCTTGATCAATACTGGTTAAAATAATGCTTTATTATTTGCCTAATTAACACATTGAATAAAAAATCATTTTTCTGGATGGTGCACGATTGCTCATGGTGGTAATTCTACCACTTTGGGAGGCTGAGGTGGGCGGATCACTTGAGGTTAGGAGTTTGAGACCATCCTGGCCAACATGGTGAAACCCTGTTTGTACTAAAAGTACCAAAAATTAGTCACGCCTGTTGGTGCGTGCCTGTAATCCCAGCTACTTGGGAGGCTGAGGCAGGAGAAGCGTTTGAAGCTGGGAGGTGGAGGTTGCAGTAAGCTGGGATCACACCATTGCACTCCAGCCTGGGTGACAAGAGTAAAACTCCATCCCAAACAATATCCCCCGCAAAAGAATCATTATTCTGAAGATGGAAGAAATCTAATTTTCTCACAGTTGTCACTGAATTCATTATATATTCCAAGAAATAGTCTGAGGCTACCATATATGGGATTAAAGGTTTTGTCTGAAATTATTTTCTAAAGGTTGTCGCCATCAAAACTGTATGTCACTTTCTCATTAAAATATAATGATGAAGCTCAAAAAGGGCCTTAATTATACAACCATTATTGATTAATTATAAATTGCTGATTACTATTTAAATATTTAATCAAAAATTCATAATTACAAACATTTAAGAAATTTAGACAGAGTAGATTGACCTACTTGTAAATACTTTCCAATGGAAAACAGACACAAAACCTGAGAATACTACTGTGTATTCTGGAATTGCTATCTTGTGTCTGCCAAAATTCAGTGACAACCCTAGACACTCTCAAGCAAGAGTACAATTACTCCAAAATGCATTTTCCAAAAGTCTGTGTGTTGGTGGTTTATCTATCCTGTTTTCATCTTGAATTACTGAGGATTCTTGAATCTCTTAATAGTGTGTCATTCTCTCTTGGAACGTGTAAATTGAAGTTATTATGGCTCTGGAGACCCTTTTAGAAACATGGCAAAGATGTTTGCCAGGGATTTGAACTTTGATGAACACGTTTCTCTAGAACTTCTGGGAAGAACTAACACATTCACTGGTGTTTGCTCATTATGCTTAGGATAAAAAGCAAATCAGACAGTTTCTGATACTTATTTTTAGATATGTTCTGTTGTATCTAGGAAGAATATAGAAAACAAGGCATAATGGTAGGCTGAGTTGCATAAAATTAAACATTTAAGATGGGGTTGGTGGCAGTTTTATGTTCTACTAATTTTTTTTTTTCAGAATCTTAGCAAATTTTATTTCTCATCAGAGCCCTGGCTCTGTGGGAAGAGTGATTTGTTTATTTTTTAACAGAAAGATTATTACTAGCGTATCATGTTTGATTTTTCTAAGCACATTTTCTTCTTGAATATATTCCTAATCTCAAAACATGTAGTATTTCATTTAGTGTATGCATTAGTCACTGAAGCTTTTGTCAGTGATTTAGTGAGAGCTTAACATATTTTTGGAAATAGTTTTTCTGAACTATGTAAATCATGCATAAATATCTATATCTGCCAGAGGGATCTTAAAAATGGGTTTGTATTTTCTTGTTTCTTGTGGAATCCAATATTGGTGTGGGTTTTGACAGGTAAATAAGGACAAGGCTATTTTTGTTTGTGGAATTGTTTATTCTTACAATTTTGTCAAGAAATGCATGGTTTCGTATTGCTGTAAACTGATATAAGCAATATTACCTGCTTCTCAAGGGTATAATAAAATATGGTGATAACATGTCAATGACCATAGCTTCCCTATGAAAAGTGGAGTTTTAGAAATGTGTTTTCCTCCATAACAGCATCTACAAAAATGAACAACAGCACAAATGCAAGGTCTTTCTTTTCCACTTGTTTTATGAAGAAAGGCAGTTCCTTTTCATAGTATTTCTTTTACATGTTTCTTTCATATTTTATTTGCTTAATAGGTTAAAGTATAGAGAGTGAATCAAGAATCTCTGTTTCAGTGATCTATGGAAACACTGTATATAGTTTTTTTGAGGAAGCCTGCTTGGATTTACTTTTTCTAGTAATATATAATATTTGACGTATTCATGGGGTACATGTGATATTTTGTTGCAAGCATAGAATGTATAATAATCAAATTGGGGTGTTTGGGATATCCATCAACTTAGTGTGGTTGTTATTTCTGTGTTTGGAACATTTCAAGTATTTTCTTCTACCTACTTTGAAATACACACAGTCACTCCACCATGCTATAGAGCAGTAGATTTTATACTTTCTATCTAACTGAATGCTTCTACTAAAAAGACTAGAAGCATCTGTCTTCTACTGGAAACAACCACAATCCCAAACTGGAAGAAAAACACCCACCTCCCTGACAAACTTAGAGCTGTTCATCTGTGAGATACAGACTCCAACTGGTTGTGTCTCGCTTAGAGACGTAGGAAAGGCAGTGAACAGGGAGCTGTGTCGATCTTGTTGGTGCACACGGAGCGGCCGGTGAGCTTCGCAGGAGGACGTGATTGGTTGTGTTCTCATTCCCAAGACTCCTGTCCAGCTGCGTAGGGATTTTTGATGATATCAAAGCCGACGTTGTATAAATGACAGGACCTTGTCTTTTCTTGGACTCGACCCCTGCTCTAATGGGAAGCTTTTACTTTTGTTACATTTATTAATTTAAAAAACCAGCATGTACTTCCATGACTTATTCCCATGTGCCTATCAGAAAATTCTGTACAGAGAGACAGTCAGTTCATTAGGGAACAGTTCTATGATTTGAGGCAGCTGTGGTACTGATTTCACTGTCTCATGGAAGAAAAAAACCACATCTTTTCCTATGTCTATGCAAAACTTGGTATTTTAAACCCTATTCCTAAAATAAACTGAACGTTTGAAAGAGACTGAAAGATTTAAAGGAAGCAGAAAAATGAATCAGTATAATTTTTTTCTTATTTCTGTGTCTCAGTGAGCCAACAGAAATGATTTCAACTTAAAAAGAAGTCCATTTATGAGAGCCCCATCAAAATTTTGAAGTAACTGTGTTATAAGACATCTTAATTATTGCCAAAGGATGAAGATCACATGTATTTAGTTTTCCATGTCAATATTGGCAAATACCTCTTGTTACTATGGCAGCAATATATTGTCACCAATCCCCTAAGTTTAATAAAATTACATTTTCTGAAGTTGTATTCTTCTGGAACAAAAATAATCAAACATCAACAATTCTGTGTGATTCAACATAATACATTATTTAAAAAACTATTTATAATGGTTAAAAATACAGGGGGCCAATACTCAAGGTAGTTTGGAAGAAGACATTTCTCTATCAGGGTCAGTATTCCCAATTAATATTAGGTTTTACATTCCTAATTTAAACAGATGAACTTGAAATTGAATATTCCTCAGTTCTCTTAGTCAACCTTGTGATTGTCCATTTTCCAGACATGAGAAGAGGAGAAATTAATGAAGCAGTGATTGTTGATGCCACTGGAGTCTTACTTTTCTCGCTTTATCTTTTATGTGTTGCCATAAAATTGCATTTCATTTATAGAACACCTTTTTCTGACATGGTCAAATTACTTTATTGATAGAATCTGATTAATCATTTAAGTGTGATGCCCACTTCACTAGGTAGAATAATACAGAAAATGAAACTCATAGAACCAATACCCCTTTACTTTCTGGTCTTTAATATCATAACTATTTTATCCCACTCTAAAATCTCAGATTTCAGGATAGGTAGCAGTTAATTTTATCTGATTCAGACAAAAGGCTCTTAAAATTTTCTTATAAATCATTTGATCTCTTTGAGCTAATTTGTAAAGTTCTCATCTTCATTCTTTATACAATTTAGTATATTCGTGATATGCAAGGCATTTTCTTCAACCTTTTCAATTACTTCAGAGTAAATATATTGGTACATATGAATTATGAAAATTTCCAGATGACTGAATCTCATTGTCTCACTGGAACATTATAAAGTTGCTATTAAATTTTTTATGTAATACAAAATTATATTATCTGCCTATTTTCCTTAAACCCCTATTGGGAAGAAGCAATTATCTATATATATAATGTAATATACTGATATAGATATAGAGATATTTTACTAAGTCTTACATACAATTGCCAAATAATAACATCAGACATGACTCAGGTAGTACTAAGAGGTAAAGCAAGAAAATACTTTGCTTAGTTTCCCTGCCTAGTGAGTTTGAAGGTACAATCAAGTTATTAGTGGCTATGGATTAAATTACCAAAAGTCAAAAACAAAAATGGAAAACTGTTCATTTACAAAAGAAAAATAAGTTAAGAAACACATTAAATTTGACAATGAGGAGAGCAATTTGAATTTTATAAGATAAATCGTTTCATAAAAATGAAAAATCTGAAAATTCTTTTAATACATTACAGGAAATGGATGTGAGTTGAAATTAGTTCTTGAAGTTTATATAAAATGTTTTAAAATTATATAAAATGGTAGGCTTAAGTAAGGTTTTGTGTTTGTAAAGGCTAAGGAAATAGTCATTAAATGAGCTAACTTTAACTGATATTTTTACAGAATGTTTAGATTGAGCTAACCCTCATTCCAAGCACTTGGTACATATTAATTGACTTGATATTTGCAGCAATATTGCAAGGGAAATACTGTCATTACCTCAGTTGCAGAAGAAGAAACAGACAGGTGAAGAAACTGAGTTAGGTGTGCATACTTGGTAGGTGGCTGGACTTGGATTTGAATGGCACTGTTCAATATGCCAGCCGCTTGCCCCATGTGGCTGAGTTTTAGATATGCAAGTAGTCCACAATGATATGTATAAGAAGCAAAAAATACACATCAGATTTGAAAAATTTAGTGTAAACATAGTATGAAGTATCTCATTAATAATTTTCATACCGATTACATGTTGAAAGGACAGATATTTAGGCTATGCTAGAGTAAATGCTATTAAATTCATGTTTAGATTCTTTTTTTAATATGGCCCCTACGAAAGTTAAAATTACATATGTAGCTAGCATATTATTTATCCTGCAGAACACAACCTTACTATTTGGTCTAGCTATAGGGACTAAAGCTCGTGATCTAGGCTTTTAAACCTACGACCTCTTTACTGAAGAGTAGAACTTAGTTTGAGATTCTTATTCATGTCTAGTGTCGATCCCCTAGAAGTCTCTCGTTAGTTTATACATACAGTATTCTTAGATTGCAGGTAATGTTTAGAAATTTATCTTACACTCCTTACTGCTTAGAGTGTTGATTATTACATGGGAGATATTGGAAGCAATTGTTTCATCCCATGGTAATACACTGGAAACTCTTGCTATAGATGTATAATATTAATATGTACAGCATATTTAGTAATTTTCTTATTGCCCTTCATTAGGGGCATTTTTTCCTAATTCCTAAATCTCTATCTTTGCTCCAAAAGAATAACATATGTGAATTCAGATCATAGCAAGGTGTGTATTTGTCATGAATAGATGCAACAGTTGTCCCTGAATTAATAGCTGTGGCACCTTTTATCGATAATAAGGTCCATCTGTTTTGTTGAGTTTGATTCTGCAGCCATGGCAGTAAAGCTGTACTCATCTCTCTCAGACTGGAAAGTAATACCTTTAGAAAGATGACTTAGTAAGAGCAAGAGCAAAATGTCCTCCAACTTTATAAACAAGATTTTCTGGATCTCTTATGTTCCTGAAGAATGATTTCTATCCCTGACCCAAAATAATCCACGTCAGTTGTCTGTAAACATAGAGAAAGAATATTGAACCCAAAACTTGTTGGAGAGATATGGAGAGATCACTTTTAAATCATGAAAGCACTATCGCTTTATGATATGCCTCTTGGCCTGAGAAATATGAAAAATAATACCAAGGTTTTAAATAAGTTTGTGCTTTAATGTGTTTTCCCATTAGGCAATCTTCCTGAGTGATCATATTCAAGTGAGAGCAGGTTTAAAATCAATGTGTTCTAAATGGTTGAAACCAATTGGCCAAAGGCTGTTTGTGTCATTGCCGGCTGCGTTCTTTTTAATTTTTAGGTGAAACCATTAGTGTCACATCCACTTTGATAAGTGTCCAGAAACATATTAAGTTGTAGCACTGAAAGCCTTTTTCTACCACAAGGGATCCAAGAGGATGTGCTTTATTTACTAGGATTATTATTTGAGAGTACAGAAACAAGCTTCAGTAAGTTATATGAGCTTAATTTTTTTCGATCATGTGTCTGCCTTTTTCTTTTGAATTTCAGAATTTAGCAGAAGAGTCTACAATCTAGATAGTGCCCTACCAATGTTTGTGGCAGGAAGAGGTGATGAAAGGATAAACTTAGACACTTTCTTAAGAAAAATAAGTAGCACCCTTTTTACAAGCAGCATCTGTAGTAAATGCTCTGTTCATCGTTTGTCATGCAGCAACTCTGTGCCGCTGCTGGCAGACTGGTGCTGGCAGTTAAACCGATCTGCTGCCACCCTCTGTGACTCCATGCCACCTGAATCGTGGTGGTGGATTCCTCATTTGTGTAGCACCCAGGAAACTTAAGTGCGAATGAGCATGCTAATAATGACATGGAGCCCATGTGAGTATTATTTACAAAAGTCAACCAGATGTGCTATCCATAGGCAAGAGCAATGGGATACACAACAAATTTGCCTTCCACTGTTTGGGAAGTTTTTCCAAGTGAACTCCTACCAAGGGTGGGATGTATTGAGTTTAGAAAGGCATTAGAAAGAGAACGTGCGCTTCACCTCACGGAGACCTTTGAAGATAGACTCCTTCTCTTACTACTAATGTTAACAAGAATAACACAGTTTGCTATTATTATTAATATTATAGCTGTCTTCTATGGATCCATTATTTTATGTCAGATATAGAGCTGATGTTTTAAATATATTCCATGACCTGATTTCTTTTTTTTTTTTTTTTTATTGTACTTTAGGTTCTGGGGTATATGTGTAGATCATGCAGGATTGTTGCATAGGTGCACTCACGGCAATGTGGTTTGCTGCCTCTATCGCCCGTCACCTACATCTGGCGTTTCTCCCCATGTTATCCCTCCCTGACCTCCCCATGCCCCCGTTGTCCCTCCCTTGGCCCCCCCAACAAACCCCAGTATATTATACACCCCGCCCAGTGTCCCGGTGTTCTCAGTGTCCAACACCCGCCTATGTGTGAGAACGTGTGGTGTTTGATTTTCTGTATTTGTGTCAGTTTGCTGAGAATGATTTCCATATTCATCCATGTCCCTACAAAGGACAAGAACTCATCATTTTTTATGCCTGCATAGTATTCCATGGTGTATATATGCCACATTTTTCTTGTCCCGTCTATCATCAATGGGCATGTGGGTTGGTTCCAGGTCTTTGCTATTGTAAACAGTGCTGCTATGAACATACCTGTGCTTGCGTCTTTATAACAGAGAAATTTATAATCCTTTCAGTATATACCCAGTAATGGGATTGCTGGGTCAAATGGAATTTCTATTTCTAGGTCATTGAGGAATTGCCGTACCGTGTTCCACAATAGTTGAACTGGTTTACACACCCACCAACAGTGGAAAAGTGTTCCTATTTTTCCACATCTTCTCCAGCATCTGTTGTCTCCAGGTTTTTTAATGATCGCCATTCTAACTGGCGTGAGGTGGTATCTCAATGTGGTTTTGATTTGCATTTCTCTAATAATCAGCATTTTTTCATCTGTTTGTTGATGATGAGCATTTTTTCATCTGTTTGTTGGCCTCATATATGTCTTCTTTTGAAAAGTGTCTGTTCATATCCTTTGCCCACTTTTAGATGGGTTTTTTTTTTTTTCTTGTAAATCTGTTTTAGTTCTTTGTAGATTCTGGATATTAGCCCTTTGTCAGATGGGTAGATTGCAAAAATTTTTCCCATTCTGTTGGTTGCCGGTTCACTCTAATGATTGTTTCTTTTGCTGTGAAGAAGCTCTGGAGTTTAATTAAGTCCCATTTGTCTATTTTGGCTTTTGTTACCAATGCTTTTGGTGTTTTAGTCATGAAGTCTTGCCTATGCCTATGTCATGAATGGTTTTGCCTAGGTTTTTTTCTAGGGTTTTTATTGAGTTAGGTCTTAGGTTTAAGTCTTTAATCCATCTGGAGTTAATTTTAGTGTAAGGTGTCAGGAAGGGGTCCAGTTTCTGCTTTCTGCACACTGCTAGCCAGTTTCCCCAACACCATTTATTAAATAGGAAATCCTTTTCCCATTGCTTGGTTTTGTCAGACTTACCAAATATCAGACAGTTGTAGATGTGTGACATTGCCTCTGAGACCTCTGTTCTGTTCCATTGGTCTATATCTCTGTTTTGGTACCAGTACTATCCTGTTTTGATTACTGTAGCCTTGTAGTATAGTTTGAAGTCAAGTAGTGTGATATATCCAGCTTTATTCTTTTTGCTTAGGATTGTCTTGGCTATGCAGGCTCTCTTTTTGTTCCATATAAAGTTTAAGATGGTTTCTTCCAGATCTGTGAAGAAGATCATTGGTAGCTTGATGGGGATAGCATTAAATCTGTAAATTAGTTTTGGCAGTATGGCCATTTTCACAATATTGATTCTTCCTAACCATGAGCATGGAATGTTTCTCCATCTGTTAGTGTCCTCTCTTACTTCCTTGAGCAGTGATTTGTAGTTCTCCTTAAAGAGGTCCTTTACATCCCTTGTTACTTGTATTCCTAGGTATTTAATTCTCTTTGTAGCAATATAAATGCTAGTTCATTCTTGATTTGCCTCTCTTTAAGTCCGTTATTGGTGTATAGGAATGCTTGTGATTTCTGCACATTGATTTTGTATCCTGAGACTTTGCTGAAGTTGCTCATCATTTAAGGAGATTTTGGGCCGAGATCATAGGGTCTTCTAAATATACAGTCATGTCATCTGCAAATAGAGACAATTTGACTTCCTCCTTTCCTAATTGAATACCCTTTCTTTCTTTTTCTTGCCTGATTGCTCTGGGTAGAACTTCCAATACTATATTGAGTAAAGTGGTGAGAGAGTACATCCTTGTCTAGTGCCAGATTTCAAAGGGAATGCTTCCAGTTTTTGCTCATTCAGTAGAATATTGGCTGTGGGTTTGTTGTAAATAACTTTTATTATTTTGAGATACGTTCCTTCAATACCTAGTTTATTGAGTTTTTAGCATAAAGCGCTGCTGAATTTTGTCGAAGGCTTTCTCTGTACTTATTGAGATAATCATGTGGTTTTTGTCTTTGGTTCTGTTTATGTGGTGGATTATGTTTATACACATGCGTATGTTGAACCAGCCTTGCATCCCCAGGATGAAGCCTACTTGATCATGGTGGATAAGCTTTTTGATGTGCTGTTGCAATCAGTTTGTTGATGTGCTATTGCAATCAGTATTTTATTGAAGATTTTTGCATCTATGTTCATCATGGATATTGGCCTCAAGTTTTCTTTTTTTGTTAAGTCTCTGCCAGGTTTTGGTATCAGAATGATGTTGGTCTCATAAAATGATTTGGGAAGGATTTCCTCTTTTTGGATTGTTTGCAATAGTTTCAGAAGAAATGATACCAGCTCCTCTTTGTATGTCTGGTAGAATTTGGCTGTGGACCCATCTGGACCTGGGCTTTTTTTAGTTGGTAAGCTATTAATTGCTGCTTCAACTTCAGCCCTTATTACTGCTCCATTCAAGGTTTCAACTTCTTCCTGGTTTAGGCTTGGTAGGGTGCAAGTGTCCAGGAATTTATCCACTTCTTCCAAGTTTACTGGTTTATATTCATAGAGTTGTTTGTAGTAATCTCTGAAGATAGTTTGTATTTCTCTGGAATTCATGTTGATATCCCCTTTATCGTTGTTTATTGCATCTATCTGATTATTCTGTCTTCTTTTTTATTAATCTGGGCAGTGGTCTATTTTGTTGATCTTTAGAAAAAAACAGCTTCTGGATTTATTGATTTTTTGAAGGGTTTTTTTGTGTTTCTGTCTCCCTCAGTTCTGCTCTGATCTTAGTTCTTTCTTGTCTTCTACTAGCTTTTGAGGTTTTTTTTTTTTTTATATTGCTCCTCTATCTCTTTCATTTTTGATGATAGACTGTCAATTTTAGATTTTTCGTCACTTCTCTGGTGGGCATTTGTTGCTATAAATTTCCCTCTAGACACTGCTTTAAATATGTTCCAGAGATTCTGGTATGTT
>CAUYLG010074686.1:0-23671 GCA_963573385.1 Cacajao melanocephalus | reverse complement strand
TAAAAAAAAAAAAAAAAAAAAAAAAAGAACTGGTCCAATTGTAAAAAAGAGGCAGTACCCTCACCTACCCGGGACCTCTAACTGCCTATTTTGAGGAGATAGCAGTATATCCAGTGGATAGAATTGATTTTTTGAGTTATCAGACAAATTCTTTTTTTTGAATACATGATTCTTAATTGGGCTTAATCCTTTTCTGAACACATACATTCCAGGGGACAGTTTTCAAAATCTGGAGGAATATTTGGTGGCCACACTGTGTAGCTGGTAGAGGCCAGGAGTGCTGCTAAACATCACACAATGCACAAGACAGCTCCTGTGCATTATATTAAACTCAAAATATCAAGAATAGTGCTATAGTGAGAAGATTGCCATACAACCTATGCTTGCTCCCTCTGGTTCAGGGAAGAATTCTAGCAGCTGGTCTCTGACCCTGGCCTTGACCCAGCTCCCTGCCTATTCACACTGCCATGGGTTGTTGCATAGGTGGTTTCAGTGTGCTCAGTGTGTACAGAGTTCTGTGAAGTCATCAGCTTTGCTTGAAATTCAGGTATTCAGGAATAAGTGGCAGTTTCATATGAACATTTGAATAAAAACATTCACGGGTGGGGATAAGTGGATAATCAGTCTGCTTTAAGATTGGATTAGGGATGAAAGTATTAATACAGAATGTGGTTCATGCATTATTTCCTTCTTGTGTGTAAGGGAGAGACAGAAACTGGGAAAAATCAATTTTGAAAGACTAGAATTCCCTTCACAACTCTGGAGTTATTTGCAAATCTGGAAGGGTAAGGGAAAGGGCAAGAAGGGTAAGAAGCAGCTGAGTCTGAGTTGTTCAGGCAGCAGATGAAGGGAATACACAGTCACACAAAGAACAAAGTACTCAACAGGGGAGGGAAAAGGTCTTTGATTATATTGACAGTAACAGTGGCCTATGGTGCATTCATAGGTTACCTGGTAGGTGAGGAGTCTGTGCTACATGGACTTCTATGTTCTAGTGTGCCATGCACACAGTCGTGGTGTTTCATGGTTCTCGCTCCAAAATTGCTCAGGTCCTGAAACTGAATCTCCAACTGACTATTAGTCAGGGATCTTTCAGTTTCGATTGACAGAAATTTTATTCAAACTAACTGAAGAGAAAAGGAGGACTTTTTTGGTTCATCTACCCAAGAGATGAAAAAGAAAAAGAGTAGAGCTAGCTGGGGTGATTCTGGAAACTAAAGCTCTTCCAGTTCTCATTCCCTGCTTGGTGGCTTTAGTCTGCCCTTCTGGAGCCCGACTTTATCCAATCAATGGGGATCTAATTATGCATATAAATAATGATCCTCAACTATGTACAGATACAGGGCACAATCATGGTGGAAGCCCTTGTGAAGCTTTCATTTTACAAGCGTCAAACTACGGGCACCTAACTGATGTATCAGGTAGTGCCAAGTTCTGTGAACCAAGAAGTCAGGAAGAAAGCAAAGAGAATGATGGGTCAGGGGGAGGGGGTGGCTGGGGAGGTGGGAAGGAGGAATTACTATCACAGAGAGGTCAAGGAAGTTTCCTCTGAGGAGGTAACTCCTGAGTAAAACTTGAAAGAAGTAAGTGAAGCAATCATTTGTAGGTCTGTGTGATGGGCAGTTCTGGTAGATAAAAGAGCAAAAGTAAAATCAGGGAACACTTGCCATGTCTGAGGAACAGCAAGACAGTCAGAAGCAAGACAGTAAGGGAAAAATGGAGGAATTTGGAGAGGGGTAAACCAAGTATGTCTTGTCAGGCTACAGAGTGTGGATATTGTTTTATAATAAATATATGTGAATTCATTGGAGAATTTTAAGCTAAGAAATTACAGACATAATTTGGTTTATATTTTAAAAGTATATTTAGCTCTCTGAACAATGGCTTTAGCAAGGTAAGAATGGAGTGGAAGACCAATTAGGGACCAAGTGTCACAGTAGCCCAAAACTAGAGTGGTAAATTGGAGGCCAGCAGAAGTGGGAGGTTTTGGGTTTTGTGGCAAAGGAAAACCAGCAGGACTTGCTGATGGGGTGACTGAAGGGCATAAGGAAAGAGGATTTTACTCTGATCATATTGGGGGAATAACAGTGCCATTTTCTGGTCAAGGAAAACTGGAATGGAGCAAGTTTACTTGACAACTTACTGGCCATAATCAGAAAAATTTTAAGTAATGATCAATTGATCCAAGCCTGGACCACTCCTTACCGCTGGGCAGACAGGAGCCTGTGGCTGTCTCAGACTTGGCTGCAGGTCCCCACTCTGGTCGGGGAGCTGGGGTTTGCTACCACAAGAAAAGAGTGAAGAAGTGCTAAAGGGACATAGCACTTCTACCAAACTGCTTGCAAGAGGTCTTTTCCCAAAGAAGTAGGACCTCTCATATATCAGTGTCCTGGGAAACAGGCCCACAGCTGGATTATTCATCTATCAACTCTAGGATCACTCACTCACATTATTTCACTTCATTCTGAAAAGATCCTGAGGAGTTAGCATTATTTTCCTCAAGGCCAGTTGTAACCATATGATAGTTTGTGGATGGATCCTGGCCTGAACACTTCAAAATCACTTGAGAACCATGTTAAAAATATGAACAACAACAAACACTAAAAACGAAACACATTTTGATTCAGCAAGTTAGAGGAGGTCTCAGATATTTTGTTTTTCATGCTCTCCTGGTGATTCTAATATGCAGCCAAAATGAACTAGACTAATAAATTCAAATGTAGGGAACTGTTTTGCCTTCTTGCTAAAAATAATTATTTCTAAATTAAATTTATTGTATTGTAACTGTGGGAAAAATGTTATGTGCTCAAGAGTAAAAAATAAGCGACTAGCAATATTATTATCCATGCAGTCATTATCATCTTTAAGACTGATATGACATGGCACATAATGTTCATTGCTTTGGTTTCTCATTTAAATATATTATAGCATATTTCTTTCATTGTCAAATGGTCTGGATAAATATGACTTTAAACAGTCACATAGTATTTTTGTTATATGACTATCATAACATCCATATATAAGTACACACACAAATATATATATGTGTGTGTGTGTGTGTGTGTGTGTGTGTGTGTGTGTTTTCTTAATTCCAGATTGTGGAGCTTTTGGTTACCTCATTAATACAAATAATGATCATCCTGTGTGTGTGTGTGTGTGTGTGTGTGTTTTCTTAATTCCAAATTGTGGAGCTTTTGGTTACCTCATTAATACAAATAATGATCATCCTATGTATAACCTTGTACTATGTTTGATTACTTGCTTTAAAAAATTTTCAAGGAATAGAATTTCTGTGTCAAGTTACACACGTTTCTAAGGGCTTTGATAGTTACTGGTTCTCATCTACCAAAGAAAGATTATTTATTGAACAATTCCTCTTTTTTCCCAATTATTTGCAATGCTTAAAAGCATTTTTCAGAGTTACATAAGTATGTTAACCTTTATTCAAACATATTACCAAACACCACTGATCTTTGGACAATGTAGGGGTTAGCCCTCATGAAGTAGACAATCCCCATGAAATAGAAAATCCACACATAAACTTTGATCCCCCGGAAACTGGACTACAAATAGCTTACTGTTATCAATATTACAGTCAATTAGCACATAGAGACTAGTATATAAATATATTTTATACTGTATTTACTCATGACATACCTTGTATTTTTTCATGAAAACCTTTTATTTCATAAAACTTTTTATTTTGTCCATGAAAACCCCATGAAATAGAAAATCCATACATAAATTTTGACTCCCCAGAAACTTGACTACTAATAGCTTACTGTTAGCAATATCATAGTCAATTAATACAAAGACTAGTATCAAAATATATTTTATACTGTATTTACTCATGACATACTTTTTTATTATCTCTAGGACACATGGTTCATCTGCAAGTTCAGATTGTCACAAATCTCCAAGAAAATTTTCAATATTGAAAAAAATTATTCACGTATAAGTGGACCTCATAGTTCAAACATGTTCAAGGGTCAATTGTATTCAAAATTATAAGGATCGGAAAACACAGTCTTTCATGAATACTTTAAAAACATGTTTCCGATATTGATAGGGAGATATGACCCTTCCCCACAACATATTCCTTACCCTCTAATCCTGTCCTGAAGTTTTCAGTTGATACAAATCACAACTGACTCAAGTTGATCAACCAGGTTAAGATAAAAGTAGGTGGAAGTATTGATGTCAATGGTAATTTGGTTCAATAACTGTGAGTTGTTGTAAACCTTAAATTCTCCATTTGTCTTGGTAAGAACAATGCATATAAGAGTAGGGCTGGTAAAAAGGTCAGGTGACAAACACTGTAGGTGGGCTTTAGGAACTTTCCTGAAGTTATCTCCATTTCCAAAAATAAATAAAAATGCTTGACTGGAGTATGGGCCCTTGGTGACAAATTAATCAATGACTATGGAAGGTTGAAGGTTAAATAGCCTTAATTTGGCTCAGAATAACGTGGAATGTTTCTGGGCAAAGCCAAGACATCATTGCTGTGAGCCTCAGTACCAGTAACTGATGAATTGGGAGCACTAGTCAAATTGGTAACAATACCTGGAACCAAGGGTTAGAAACCTCTGCTACTGTGGTAAGATGACTAGGTCAGCTGCAAAGACATATTTTTTCCATGGTCCATAATACTCTTTTAAGATGTTGAAGAGCAAGAGTAATAAAGAAGAGCAGAGGATGTTTCCTTGTGGCTTTTGGCATGAGTGGATATGCTTTTGTGTGAATCGTTTTCCTATGGTATTTAAACATCTCTCGAATGATGCATGCTGTTAAGTTTCAAATAAATCAAAACCTTGTCTACTATGATTTTATGGCTCAGGATACAGTGATGCTGAGGGTGTGAGGCACAAGGAAAATTCCCATTTCTCAGATAGAGGGCTATAGGTTTTTCTACAATTCAGCTGGGGAGTTTCTGAGCCTTATTCCTATCTAGAGTTTTAGTTATGTCCCCAGGATATCGGTCATGAAGAAATATAATAGCTACAGTACCATAGTGGGTATAGGGACCCTTATTTAGGCATGTAGAGGCACTTGAGAAGTGGTCTGTTTTGAGTCTGGACTCTGGGCAGGAAAGGATCCTTTTGGCTAATGAGATCTAAAACATTTATCAAAGCATTTGGGAAAATAAAGACCCATGTAGATATTGCAGCAGCCAGAAAAAATAATGATAAAAGACAAATAATAATAACAAAAACAGAGTAACTGGGCTCAAGAAATAGAAAACTTCATCCCATAACTATAAAAACAAAAAGAGTTACATTAACTACTGAAAGTTTACTATGTGCTAGGCAATGTTGTAATTATTTTTTTCCCCACTACAAACCTGAGGTAGGTACTATTATAATCACCATTTTACAGAAGAGTAACTAAGGCACAGGAAGATTAAGTGCCCTGTCCATGTTATATAGCTATTAGCCCATTTATACCTAGTGTTCCATTATTGGAATGCTAAGCACGTGAAAGTTATTTATATCCTACTGCTCTAGGTCATCCCCAAGGCCTGATTGCAAAAATTCAAATAAACTGCAACCTCAGGCATAATGGGGTTGATCCAGTTACAAAGTGGGAGAGTTGAAATTCAGATTCATGCCTTCTAGCCTAGAGCCAACGCTTCTAATCATTATAGTATACTACAACTAATTACAGTATATATTTATATATACTATATAACTTACAGTATATAAATAGTATATATTCATATACACTATAAATATGTTTATATATACTATAAATATATTTATACATACTATGTATATTTATATATATAGTATGTATTACAGTATATTAGTTATTATATATGTACTATATATACTGTGTTGGTTATTATACGATAACCAATATTTTTATGGGCCCATTACACAAAATAAAGTCTTCAAATGAAATAGTTTGAAAAAGATTCAGCACTCAAAGCCTTTACTTTGAACATGTTTATACAGTTCATGCCAAGGACTAGGTCTAATCAGTTTAAACAGTGAACTCCAAAAACTCCAAAACCAACTAAAGAAATCCATCCTTAAAATCCATTTCCCTAGAACCACTCCTGGTACCAAAATCTGCATTTTTCATTCTCCAGAGAGACAGAACAAATTGGGTATACATATATATGAAAGAGAGTTTATTAAGGAGAATTAGCGTACACAATCAGAAGGCGAATTCTCACAATTAGCTGTCTGCAAACTGAGGAGGTAGGAAGCCAGTAGTGGCTCAGTCTGAGTCCAAAAGCCTCAAAAGTAGGGAAGCTGACAGTGCAGACTTCAGTCTGTGGCCAAAGGCCCCAGAGCCCCTGGCAAACCACTGGTGTAAGTTCAAGAGTCTAAAGGTTGAAGAACCTAGAGTCTGAAGTCCAAGGGTAGGAAGCATGTAGTATAGGAGAAAGATGAAGGCCAGAAGACTTGGCAAGCCAGCTTGTTGTACCTTCTCTGCTTTGTTGTACTCTCACTGGCAGCTGATTGGATGGTGCCCGCCTACTTGAGGGTGGGTCTTCGTCTCCTAGTCCACTGACTCAAATGTTAATCGCCTCTGGAAACAGCCTCACAGACACACCCAGAAACAATACTTTACCAGCTATCTAGGCATTCTTCAATCCAATCAAGTTGACACCTAATATTAACCACCAAAATAAAGAAAGAAAAGCTAAGCATGAGAAATAAGGACCCTCAACAAAAATAAAGGCACCTTTTGGGACCTGATACTTGGGAAGATGGATCAGACTGCTAGTATAGAAATAGGATCCACTGCTTCATGAGCAAAAACGGAAACTTTGGAATTAGAAATTACCATATATCTGTACTGAGTACATAATCAAGTAAATTATCAATTTTATTGGTGGAAGATGTAACGGGATGAGGAAAGGAACAGGAAAGGAAAGAGATAAACAGTCATAATAAATCTTTTGCTGCTTTGGTAAGTTCCACATAAACTAATCTGGTTATGAATTGTTGCAGAAAAAGTACGTGAACTGGGTGGACCCTACCTGATGTTGAGAATCACTATTCTGAAACCCGGGGTAGGCAGAAATAGGGAAATAGTACCCCTTACAACATTCTGATTTGAAGGTAATATTTTGGTCTAGAGGTATATCACACTACACAATAGTTCCAAGAAGCAGAATGCTCTCACTGAAGGATTAAATGTTCTGGCAACTCTAAAGAAACTACCTTTTTAATAGTCTGATGTTCTATTATATTAGGATCAACTTTAATGTGGTTGAAATCAAACCTTTGGCAATGGTTTTTCTGACTTAGATCTTTATAGATTTTCTAAGATTAATTTTTTACATCAATCTCTAAATATTGTATATGAAAAAATGTTCAACATCAATAACCATCAAAAAATGCAATTCAAAACCACAATGAGATATCATCTCATTCTTGTTAGGATGGATATTATAAAAAAGCAAAAAATAACAAATGCTGGTGCAGACAAATGGGAACTCTCATACACTGCTGGTAGGAATGTAAATTAGTAGTTACTATGGAAGACAGTATGGAGGTTCCACAAAAAAATAGAAATAGAACTACCATGTGATCCCACAGTCTCACTGTTGGGTATATGTCTAAAACAAAGGAAATATCTGTACTCACATGTTTACTGCAGCATTATTCACTGTAGCTAAGACATGGAATCAACTTAAGTGTCCATCAACAGATGAACAGAGAAAGATAATGTGGCATATATACACACAATGGAATATTATTCACCCATAAAAAAGAAGGACATCCTGTCATTTGCAGCAACATGGGTGAGTCTGGAGGACATTATGTTACGTGAAATAAGCCAAACACAGAAAGACAAATATTACATATTCTTACTCATATGTGGCAGCTAAAAACATGTATCTCATGAAAGTAGACAGTAGAATGATGGTTACCAGAAAGCTGGGAGAGGGAATGACAGAAAGCTGAAGAGAAGTTGGTCATGGATACAAAAATACAGTTAGATAGGAGAAATGAGTTGTAGTGTTCAATAGTTATCAATAATTTTTTTTTTGAGACAGAGTCTCACTCTGTTGCCCAGGCTGGAGTGCAGTGGCAGGATCTTGGCTTACTGCAACCTCTGCCTCCCAGGTTCAAGTGATTCTCCTGCCTCAGCCTCCCAAATAGCTGGGACTACAGGTGTGCGCCACCATGCTCAGTTAAATTTTTGTATTTTTAGTAGAGATGGGTTTTCACCATGTTGGCCAGGGTGGTCTCAATCTCCTGACCTCATGATCCACCCACCTCGGCCTGCCAGAGTGCTGGGATTACAGGTGTGAGCCACTGTGCCTGGCCAGTTATCAATAATTTATTGTACATTTCAAAATAGCTAGAAGAAAAGATATAGAATGTTCCCAACACAAAAAAATGATAAACATTTCAGGCAATGGATACCCCAGCTACTCTGATTTGATTATTACACATTGTACGCATAGATCAATAGGAAATCTCTCAATATACCTTCAAAATGAAAATGTATATAGGCTAATTTAGCATATTTTGATGTGCTATTTTTGTTTATTTTTATTTGTGGGTTTTACATCCTCAACTAAAGCATAAATGTCTTTAGGTGAGATGTGCTTCCAAATTTTTTATATACTAAAACTTATGTGCAACTAATGCTTTTTTATAATACTGACTATGTAGTCTAAAGTTATTTTCTGGGAGTAAAAATTATTCAGTATGTGAAAGTTACAAATATAACATTAAACATATGAAATTATTATGTTTTTCAAGATCTTATGAATTTTAACTCCCACATTAATAAAAACAACAGGGCATCAAAAGTAAAATACATCATGAGCCTACATGTTCTGCATTTCTCTAAGTGTGTCCCTCATTTCCAGGAGTTGTGATTGTTTTTTATTAATGCTATCTATTTCACTGAAGTTTTTTTTTTCCTTCATATTTTGTTTCCTATTTTAATCTTTTTTTTTTTTTTTTGAACAGAGTCTCACTCTGTTGCCCAGGTAGAAGCATAGTGGTGTGATCTCAGCTCACTGCAACCTCCACCTCCTGGGTTCAAGCAACTCTCCTGCCTCAGCCTCCTGAATAGCTGGGATTACAGGCACCGACCACCACACCCAGCTGATTTTTGTATTTTTAGTAGAGATGGGGTTTCACCATGTTGGCCAGGCTAGTCTCGAACTCCTAGTCTCAAGTGATCCTCCTGCGTCAGGCTCCCATAATGCTGAGATTTCAGGCATGAGACACTGTGCCTGGCTGATTTATTTTTTATTTTTAAAATTTCATTAATTTGGACTTCACCTTCCTCCAATACCTCCTTTATTAGCTTAATAATAGACCTTCTGAATTCTTTTTCTGGTAAATCAAAGATTTCTTCTTCTTGGTTTGGATCCATTCCTGGTGAGCTAGCATGATCTTTTGGAATGTTAAAGAACCTCGTTTTGTCATAGTACCAGAATCATTCTGGTTCCTTCTCATTTGGGTAGATTATGTCAGAGGGAAGATCTGACTCTGAAGGGCTGCTCTTCAGATTCTTTTGTCCCGCAGGGTGCTCCCTTGATGTGGTGCTTTCCCCCTACCTCTAGAGTTGGGGCTTCCTGAGAGCCAAGCTGCAGTGATTATTGTCAGGTCTCCGTATGCAAGCCTGGAGCCTGAAGCCTGAAAGTCTGAAGTCCTGCTTGCCTTGGCTGATCGTCTCCCATCCCCAGCCTGCATTTGCCATTGTCCTTGGTTGCCCAGTGGAGCTTCCCTGGACAAGCCCCTCACCCAACCCTGCCATCTTAACTGTTCTTATGATAATGTGAATACCACTCACCCATCCTGCCATCCTAACTGCTCTTCTGCCTCACCCCCACCTGCTACTGTAACTGAACTTATGGTAATGTATACTCCTTGCTCCTACCCACACCACTGTAACTGATCTTACTCTGTAACTTTCCACCGCCCACCCCAAACCTATAAAACCAACTCCTATCCCACTGCCCTTTTGCTAACGCCCTTTTCAGACTTAGTCCACTTGCACCCCAGTGAATAAACAGCCATGTTGCTCACACAAAGCCTGTTTGGGGGGTCTCTTCATTCAAAGTGTGAGTTTTTAACAATTGTTATTTATTTTCTGGATCTAGCCACCCAGTGGAACAACCAGTCTCTGGGCTAATACACCGTAGTATCTGCAAAGAATCCTGTGATGTGAACTGTCTTCAGGTCACTCACCTGCTCTAGTGCAGGTGGCAGGGGAGTGAAGTGGATTCTGAGGGTCCCTGGTTGTAGTTTTGTTTATTGTGCTAGTTTTGTGTTGGTTGGCCTTCAGGAGGTGGTGCTTTCAAGACAGCATCAGCTGCAGTAGTATAGGGAGGATCAGGTGGTGGGCAGGGCCATAGAGCTCCCAAGAGATTATGTCCTTTGACTTTGGCTACCAGGGTGAGTAGAGAAAGACCATGTGAGGGCAGGGTTAGGCATGTCTGAGCTCAGACTCTCCTTAAGCAGGGCTTGCTGCAGCTGCTGTAGGGGTTGGGGGTATGATTTTCAGGCCAATGGAATTATGTTCCCAGTGGGATTATGGCTGCCTCTGCTGCATCATGCAGGTCACCAGGGAAGTAGGGGAAAGCTGGCTGTTACAGGCCTCATCAGCTCCCAGGCAGCCAAAAAGGCTAGTCCCACTCCTACTGTGCCCCAGCAACAGCACTGAGTTTGTTTCCAGGCAGTGGGTGAGCAGAGCTGAGAACTTGTCACAGGCAGCCAGTCTCCTGCTGTGAAAGCAAGCAGGGTTTTCGGGTTTTGAGCCTTCCCACCTGCCATGTCTTCTGGGCTTGTCTGCACTCCTGATTTGCCCCCTTCCCCAGGTTCTGTCTGGGAAACTTGGGTGGAAATCATTACAAAGTTCAGCTGGAAGTTTTCTTTTCTCTGTGGTCTTTTTCCAGTTTTCTCTGTTAGCCCTCCCCAAGGACCCCTGTGAGACAAAGTCAGAAATGGCTTTCCTGGGGACAAAGAGTGTCCACAGGGCTCTTCCCACTGCTTTTTCTATTCCTGTATTTTACTCAGCTCTCTAAATTTTTCCCAGCTCCAGGTAAGGTCAGCTTCTTCTCCTGTGATCTGGACCTTCAGATTCCCCAGGGTGGATGTGCACTCAGGCTGATGACCCCCTTTCACACTTGCACACTTTGGACAGTCAGAGTCCAGGGCCTGTAGCAGCTCTGCTTCCTTCAAAGATTCTGTGGATTCTCTTGGTTTTCTGGTATGTCCCTGTGATAGTTCTTGAAGCCAATATTTATGATTTGAATCTCCACATGCTGCTCCATCCACTGGAGTGGGAGCTGAAAGTTAGTCCTATCTCTTATCTGCCATTTCCCCCCGCCACCAACTTAAATGTTTTCAAGAACTCTTGGAAATATACCAGAACCAAGGTGGGCACAGTGGCTTACGCTTATAATCTCAGTACTTTGGGAGGCTGAGGTTGGTGGATCAGGAGGTCAGGAGTTCGAGACTAGCCTGACCAACATGGTGAAACTCCATCTCTATTGAAAATACAAAAATTAGCCAGGCATAGTGGCATGTACCTATAATCCCAGCTACTCAGGAGGCTAAGGAAGGAGAGTCACTTGAACCTGGGAGGTGAAGGTTGCAGTGAGCCAAGATCATGTCACTGCACTCCAGCCTGAGCAATAAAGAAAGATTCCATCTCAAAAAAAAAAAAAAAAGAAAGGAAGAAAGAAAGAAAGAAATATGCCAGAGCCAGCAAATAAAATAAAACACATTATTGGATGTAATATGGAAGTTTATTTTTAAATTGGACCTCATCCAATTATATTTATCATGATATGATTATCTTTATTTTCAGTTAGAAATCTCTCAGATATATAGAAAAATGAAGACTGTTTTTCTCTTTTTTTTCTACAACTTTTTTAATTTTAATTTTTTATCTTTTTGTTATTATATTTTAAGTTCTGGGGTATACGTGCAGAACGTGCAGGTTTGTTACATAGGTGTACATGTGCCATGGTGGTTTGCTGCATTTTTTTATTTAGTGTGAATAAAGCATCTTTGTTGACAAATAAAGAATAATTTAGGTTTCCATTATTAAAAACCAATGTTGATATTCTACACTGACTTCACCTGGTGAGAGATTTCAAAAAATGAAACTTTAGATTTTTTTTTTTTTTGTACCAAAAGAGAAAGCAATTCTCTCAGGTCTGTTTCACAGAGTCATATTCTTTAACAGCTTAGTAGGTAACGAAAAAATATCTGTGATGCTTTCTCTGGTGGCACTAATAGAACATTCAAAACAGAATATTTACTTCGTTTTTCTATTTGAATGTGTTTGTTTGGAGACTGATGCTTTGGCCACATATTGGTATATCTTAGATGCAATTCTCTGTCTCTTGGCCCTTAAAGATTCAGATCAGATTAATTCAAACCTAACTTTCATATCTTATGGGAAGTGCAACATCCTTCTTAAAACTGCTTCAAATTCTTCCAGTGCATGTGGCCTCATGATCCCTTTTGATTCCTATTCTCTATTTCTATAGATTTTGGGGCATCAGTCTTTGCTTGTTGAGGATTCTTTACCTCTGCCCTGATGGTGACCACAGTGAGAATTTATCCCTTTTCTATAATTTTCATTAAATACTCATCCAAGGCCTTTCCCAGTATTAATAAATCTTACCTTACTGAAGGTTTTCATATTCTAGGAACACAGACAGAGATTAAATATTAGTCATTTATATTTTTAAAAGTCTATCAGCAACCCTCCCATGTTGCTCAAGTATCTTTCCTTACCTCTCTTTTCTTTCTATAGATACTTTTGTCATAAATTTAAATACAGACACAAGGCAGCCATCAAGTTAATGTATTTAGGTTGTCAAAAATTTTTCAAGTAAACTCTTTCTTTCTAAATGAATGATTTTATTGGTGTAATGTGTCCCACATCCAAAGTAAATAAACGTGTTATACAAAATGTGATTTTTGACTGGGCATGGTAGCTTAAGTCTGTGATCTCAGCACTTTGGCAGTCCCAGAAGGTGGTTTACTCGAGCCCGGGGCAACATGGTGAAACCCCATCTCTACAAAAAAATACAAATATTAGCCAGGCATGGTGGTGTGTGCCTGTAGTCCCAGCTTCCAGCTACTCTGGAGGCTTAGGTGGGAGGATCACTTTAACCTGGGAAGTGGAGGCTTCAGTGAGCTGTGATTGTGCCACCATACTTTGGCCTGAGCAACAGAGCAAGACCCTGTCAGAAAGAAATAAGAAAAGAAAGAAAGAAAGAAAGGAAAGGAAAAGCAAAGAAAAAAGAACAGAACAGCAAAGGGAAGGGAAGAGGAGGGGAGGGGAGGGGAGAAGAAAAGAGAAATGTGATTTTTGACATTTCAGCTCAGATACTAGCATACTCATTAATTAATCTGACCCAAAAAATTATTTTTAGACAATATCATATAATATATTCCAGAATTTTGGTTGGGATTATGCCAATAAAATATAGTCTATCCCATATCAGGCATTGTAGAGGACATGCTGAAGTGACCTAACTAATATATGCCCTCAGTAGCACACCAGTTAAATGTAAGAAAATTTATGCATTTAAATATATAAAATGTTTGTTCTTTTTAGGAGCTTTAAACATCCTCCTTGTATTGTTACTTATTCTTTCCAATGGCTATCTTCATAAATACAAATATAAAACAGATGTAGGTCCATCTTGTCATGTACTGTGTATTCATGAGGTCTGAATGAATTCATATGAAAGCTTAGAGGTTGCAGGTATCTCTCATGTATTCAAGGGCAGGAAAACTGGCTAGCTAAAATGGAATACATCTTATTTTCCCCCATTACAAGTAAATAAGAACATTTGTTATTTAAGTATTTTCACTTAGCAGATGGATTTTAAGAAACTAATTGAAAGTGTTTAGTCAGGAATCTCTCTTTGGGATTTGACTGATAACCTGATGCTGAAGCAATGATCTCTGAAGTAAGAATTTATTCTACTTAATTGCGCCCTACAGACAAATTTGGCTCCCTCTTTAGAAAAAGAGATATTTACAGTTATTTTTGCTAATTGATCCACAAAACAATACCAGTCTGTGTCCATGTGATAATGACACCACTTTTCCAGAAGTTTTTTCTGGTATCTGGGCAATGCAAAAGCTAAGTTGATCCAGTGGATCTCCTGTTAATTGGCCAGAAGAAGCAACTCTCTTTATAGTTACTCTGTGTCTCAGACAATGTATCTTCATGTGTGGTAATTACTATTTGTCAAATATGTTAAACTTGGTTTATTTTCTTAAATCAAAAGCTAATGGGTTGGGGAAAAATGAGACAGGCCTTCAGTGTGAAATAATATTGTCTGTGTATCCATGTTCTATATTTGTTTTACAAATATTAAAATTAATTGTTTTCTCAAAAACCTTGAATTTATAAACTTTGAATTTTTATCAGATTACAATTTCTACAAACTTTTATTGTATGAAATCTTGTTTGTTTGTTTGTTTGTTTGAGAAGAGGATCTTGCTCTACCTCCCAGGTAGGAGTGAAGTGCAGTCTCAGCTCACTGCAACCTCTGCCTTCTGGGCTCAAGCGATCCTCCCATCTCCCCCGCCCAAGTAGCTGGGACTCCAGGTGCATGCCACCACATCCAGCTAATTTTTTGTATTTTTGATAGAGACAAGGTTTCACCATGTTGCCCAGGCTGGTCTTGAACTCCTGAGCTCAAGCAATCCAACTGTCTTTTGGCCTCCCAAAGTGCTGGAATTTCAGGTGTGAGCCACTGCACATGGCTGAGATCTTTTAAATAATTATAAATAAATACATAATTAACTTTCTTATAAAATCAATTTAATTTTTGTTTCATTTATGATTTAAAGTAAAACCTAGTATAATATTTCACAATATTTTGAAAACATAAGATTTGAGTAAATTAGAAATTCATTTTTGCTTTTATAGATTCTTACTTAGCATATTGGTCTAAATTTTCACTAGTATATTTGTCTTAATTCTATATTCTAAATAATTAAATAATAGATCAAATTTGTTTTTTTTTTTTTTCAAGATGGCAAATTGGAGGCAGTGTTAGCATGCCTCTCCCACTTGGAAGGACAGTATAGTGGGTAGAGATTCACAAGGTGAATTTTTTTTTTTCCCCAAGAACCATCATAGGAACTCACCGGGAATAGCAAAATAATTAACAGACCCTTTGAAAGAAGTGACAGACTGCAGCTTACTCTGTGAGACAGACAAAAAACTGAAAGTTTCCGGAGTGTGAGAGGGGGAGAGCCTGCCTCCAAATACACATCTCTACTGGGGAATGTGAAAATCCAGATCACAGGAGAAGGCCTTAACCCTACCTAGAATTGGAATGGATTCAGGGAGTGGCATGAAATATAAAAGTAGAAACAGCAGTTAGAAGTGCCTTGAATGCATTACCAGTCTCCAGCACAAGCCCAGGGAAGCCATTGCTTACTATATCTCACAGGGGCCATCAGGGAAGTCAGCCAATAAACTCAGGGTGAAAGAAGCTCACAAGTGAATTTTGTGATATAATTTTGAGTGCAGAAGAACTCCCTTCACCAGCAGTTTGGGGAAGGGTGGGCAGGAGGGTTAGAGGAATGGGAAGTACACTGTAGACATGAGTGCAGGAGCTGGATGCCCAGCCTTGCAGGCAGATGGAGAGGGATGTGGCCTGAAAGCCATGCTTGCTATCTCTATGGGGAAGTTTATGGCCTGAGGAAGGTGTGAGTTCTGTGCTCAGGCTGCCTGGACCTAAACCCAGTGCTGTTAGGGCACTGCAAGAGTGAGACTGGCCTCACCAATTGCATCAGGGCTAAGGCTTACTGCTGCTGGCTATTCTACACTCCCTTTGTGAACTCTTCTGCACAGCAGCTATACACCCCTCTGAATCATTACCTCGGTGGCCTGAGAACCACCTCTTATTCCCTACGGTGGCCATAGCAGTCCCTGCTCAAAGAGAGTCTGCACTCAGACCCACCTAAACCTGCCCCCACCTAACTGCCCTGGTAGCTTCACACAAAGGACATAAACTTTTGGGAGCTATATGGCCCCTCCCATTGCCTGAGAAACCAGAATACTTACCCTGAACAACTTAAAGCAAGCTCAAATCCCACTCCTACTACCACAGCTGGTGCTCCTTTTGCAAGCACTACCTCCTAGTTGGAGAACAACAAACTCAGGCCATTATAGCCCCTCTTGGCAGAATAACACTGTACCCAGGAAGGAGAAAATGGCTGCAGGATCTCAGCTAATACCATGCCTGCAACACCCTGGCTAACCAAAGTCCTCAATCTGTCCATGTGATAAGTTCACTACCAGCGTAACCAGCATTCGAGAAATCCAGCACACTAAGCCTATCTACAACCAAGGAATCTCACAGAGTCTATGTCACTTCCCTGTCACCTCCATCAGGGGATGGTATCCACTTCTTGGGAAACTGATGAGAGGTCACATCACTGGATCCTTTGCAGACATTCCCCAGCACCAGCCTGGAACCTGGTGGCCCCAAGGAGTGACTACACCCAAAAGAGCAGTAACAATCATTGCAGTCTGACTTGCAGGAAGTCCCATTCTGAGGGCAAGGGGGAGAGCACCGCATCAAGGGAATATCCTGGGGGACCAAAGAATCTGAATGGCAGAACTTAAGTACCAGATCTTTCCGCTGCTGGGAAGTTTCTTATGGCAGAGACACAATGGCAGTGCTGGGCAGGGTAGGGAAAGCCTGTACTTCTATCCCCACAGGCTGACAGCCTCTGTAATTATGAAGGGCTTTGGAGAAGGGGTCCTTGTTCCCTGCCTCCCCCACCCCCAGTACACCACTGCAGACATAGCTGGAGCTTCTCCCAGTGGAATATAGCATGGATGCTCCTACGGACAGACTTCCTGGAACAATTCAGGATGATTGTAGCCCCATAGGATGAGCACTCCCCAGATTTAGCCCTGCATGAGAGACAGAGTCACAATTCTTCTCTACCTGGAACATCAACATTCCTACAGATGAAAAGGGTACTAGTCTGATCTGAATAGCTAAAACACTGAGGACAGCAGTGAAGCTGTGAGGTAGATAGCTTTTCTGCTGGCCTGACAGGAGAGCTGAGGTAGCTTCCACTCTTCATCCTGATGAAACATTGGCACATCTAATTGAGAACTCCCTCACCCATCTTCATTAAGGCTGGGACCTCTGCCTGTCATTGTGTATTTTATCTACCCACCTGCTTTAGCTATAACTGGTGCCTACTTAGAGATCCTTCCACTGACCTATAGCCTGAATAATCAACTTAGTAAATAAAATACTGGAGAAAATGTAATTAAATAAAGTATATACCACAAGAGAACAATGTAAGCTTCAAGAGATCCCTGCCATTCCAACCCCACAGAGACAGTGAACTTTGCTACACTACCAAATATATAACTATTACAACCAGCATCTGGGAAAGCCAGTGCATAAAGACTCTCTCTAACTAAGGAACTCATACAGAGTCTTCATTCCTAAAAGCACCAAGAATCAAATTAGGCTAAAATAAACTATAAACATAAAGTTGGATCCTTGAGGGGGGAAAAAAATAAAAGAAAAATACAGTCCAATCAAAAATAAATTCAAGAATTAGAGGTGTGAGCAAATGAGAAGGAACTAGAAAAGTAATTCTAGTAATATTACAAAAAAGTGTTCTATAACACCCACAAAACATCACACTAGCTCCCCAGCAATGAATCCAAACCAAGAAGAAATCTCAGAAATGCCAGAAAAAGACTTCAGAAGTTTGATTATTAAGCTACTCAAGGAGATACCAGATAAAGGTGAAAACCAACTTAAAGAAATTTAGGGTCGGGTGTGGTGGCTCACACCTCTAATCCCAGCACTTTGGGAGGCCAAGGTGGGTAAATCACAAGGTCAGGAGTTCGAAACCAGCCTGGCCAACATGGTGAAACCCCATCTCTACTAAAAATACAGAAAAATTAGCTGGGCATGGTGGCAGGCACCTGTAATTCCAGCTACTCAGGAGGCTGAGGCAGGAGAATCACTTGAATGTGGGAGACAGAGGTTGGAGAGCTGAGATCATGCCCCTGCACTCCACCCCAGGTGACAGTGCAAGACTCCATTTCAAAAAAAAAAAAGTAAAAAAAATTCAAATCCAGGATATGAATTAAAAATTTTCCAGAGAAATATATATTATAAAGATAAAAACAATCAGAACTTTCAGAATGAAAGACACACTTAGGTAAATACAAAATGTAGTGGAAAATTCCAAAAATAGACTAGAACAAGTAGAAGAAAGAATTTCAAAGACAAGGCTTTTGAATTAATACAATCAGACAAAGACAAAGAAAAAAGAATTTAAAAAAAATGAACAAAGTCTCCAAGAAATATGGGATTATGTAAAATGTCCAAACCTAGGAATAATTGCTGTTATTATTAAGGAGAAGAGAATAATTGGTGTTATTATTAAGGAGAAGAGAAGTCTAAAAGTTTGGAAAATTTATTTGAGAAGATAATTGAGAAAAACTTTCTTGGCCTTGCTGAAGATCTAGATATCCAAATACAAAAAGCTCAAAGAACTCCTTAGAAATTCATTGCATAAAGACCATCACCAAGGTACATAGTCATCAGGCTATCTGAAGTCAAGATGAAGGAAAGAATCTTAAGAGCGATGATACAAAAGCATAAGGTAAACTATAAAGAAAAACCTATCAGACTACCAGTAGATTTCTCAGCAGAAATCTGGTAGTCAGAAGGAATTGAGGTCCTAACTTTTTGTATCCACCAAAACTAAGCTTCATAAATGAAGGCAAGATAAAGACTTTTTCAGACAAACACTTGCTAAGGGAATTTGCTACTACCAAACCAGCACTACTAGAACTGCTAAAAGAGTTCTAAACCTTGAAACAAAAGCTCAACATAAACCAAAATCAAACCTAATTGAAGCATAAATCCCACAGGCCTATAAAACAATAACACAATGAAAAAAACAAAGTATTTAGGCAATAAGCCACATGATGAATAAAAGAGCATTTCACATCTCAATATTAATGTTGAGTGTAAATGGCCTAAATGCTCCATGAAAAACATACAGACTGGCAGAATGGATTTTAAAAAACAAAAACAAAAAACAAACAAAAACACTGGCCAAATATTTTCTGTCTTCAAGAGACTCATGTAACACATAAGGGCTCACTTAAGACAAAGGAATGGAAAAGATATCCTATGCAAATGGAAACCAAAAGCAAGCAGGGTGACCTATTCAAATATCAGACAAAACAGATTTCAAAGCAACAACAGTAAAATAAATCAAATAGATATTATATACTAATGAAAGGATTAGTCCAACAGGAATACATAACAATTCTAAATTTATATACACCTAACACTGGAGTTACCAAATTTATTTTAAAAAATTACTATTATGCCTAAGAAATGAGATAGACATCAACACAATAATAGTAGGGGACTTTAATACGCCACTGGCAATACTAGACAGATCATTAAGACAAAAAATCAATGAAGAAACAATGGACTTAAAGTATACCCTAGAACAAATGGATTTAGCAGATTATTTACAGAACATTCATTCCAACAACTGCAGAATATACATTCCTCTCATTCAGCATGTGGAACATCCTCCAAGACAGACCATATGATAGGCCACAAAAAAGGCTCAATAAGTTAAAAAAAAAAACTGAAATTATAGCAAGTATCTTCTTAGATCACAGTGGAATAAAAATGGAAATCAACTCCAAAAGGAACCCTCAAAACTATACAAATATATGAAAACTATTAATAAATAATCTGCTGTTGAATGATTTTGGGGTTAACAATGAAATCAAGATAAAAATTTAAAAATTATTTGAAATGAGTGATAACAGTGGCACACCTTATCAAAACCTCTGAAATACAGCAAAAGCAGTGCTAAGCGGAAAGTTCATGGCATTAAATGCCTACATCAAAGAGTGTGAAAGAGCACAAATAGACTACCTAATGTGACACCCTAAGAAACTAGAGAATACCTAATGTAGATGATGGGATGATGCATGCAGCAAATCACCATGGCACATGTATACGTATATAAAAAACCTGCACATTCTGCACACGTACCCAAGAACTTAAAGTATAATTTAATTAATAAATAAATTTATTTGCTATGGGAGAAAAAAATAAACTAGAGAAACAAGAACAAACTAAACGCAAATCCAGCAGAAGAAAAGAAATAACAAAGCAGAGCAGAGCTAAATAAAATTGAAACAAAAATACAAAAAAATAAATAAAAAGCTTGTTCTTTGAAAAGATAAACAAAATTGGCATGCCATCAGCAAAATTAACCAAAGGATCAAAGAAAAAAAGAGAGAACATCCAAATAATCTTAATTAGACATGAAACTGGAGCTATTACAATAAATACCACAGAAATACAAGAGATCATTCAAGGCTACTATGAATGCCATTACATGCACAAACCAGAAAACCTAGAGGAGACAGATAAATTCCTGGAAATATTCAATCCTCCAGATTAAATCAGGAAAAAATAGAAACACTGATCAGACCAATACCAAGCAGCAAAACTGAATAGGTAATAAAAATTTGTCAACAAATAAAGTCTGGGACCAGATGAATTCACAGCTGAATTCTATCAAACATCCAAAGAGAAAATGATACCAATCATACTGAAACTATTCCAAAAGATAGAGCAAGAAATAATCCTCCTTAAATAATTCTATATAGCCAGTATCACTCTTATGCCAAAACCAGGAAAGGACATTACAAAAAATGGAAACTACAGACCAATATCCCTGATGAACATAGATGCAAAACTCCTCAACAAAATACTAACTAACCAGAGCCAACAGTATATCAAAAAGATAATGCATCATGATCAAGTGTATTTCATATTAGGGATGAGAGATGGTTTAACATATGCAAATCAATGAATGTGACACATCATATGAACATAATTAAAAATAAAAATCATATGATCATTTCAATAGATGCAAAAAAGTATTTGATTAAATCTAGCATTCCTTTATGATCAAAACTCTCAACAAAATATGCACATAAGAGACTTACCTCAGAATAATAAAAGCCATCTCTGACAAACCCAGAGCCAACATCATACTGAATGGGGAAAAGTTGAAAACATTTCCCTTGAGAACTGGAACAAGACACTACTTCTATTTAACATAGTACTGGAAGTCCTGGCCAGGCAATCAGTCAAGAGAAGAGAGAAAAAAGGGCATTCGAATTGGAAAAGAGGAAGACAAACTGTAGCTGTTTGATAATGATATGACTGTATACGTAGCAAACCCTAAAAACTCATCCAAAAAGTTCCTACATCTGATCAATGAATTCTGTAAAGTCTTAGGATACAAAATCCATTTATACAGATCAGTAGCACTGTTGTGCACCAACAATGACCAAGTTGAGACTCAAGTCAAGAACTCAATCCCTTTTTATTTTAAAATTAAATACTGCAAAACAATTAAAATACTTTGGAATATACTTAACCAAGAAGGTGAATCATCTGTATAAGGAAAACTACAAATATTACTGAAAGAAATCATAGATGACACAAACAAAGGGAAGCACACTCCCATGTTCATGGATGGGAAGAATCAATATTGTGAAAATGACCATACTAACATACTGCCAAAAGAAATCTACAGATTCAATGCAATTCTCATCAAAATACGATCATCATTCTTCACAGAACTAGAAAAAAAATTCCTAAAATTCATATGGAGCCAAAAACAGCCCACATAGTCAAACCAATACTAAGCAAAAACAACAAATCTAGAGGCATCATACATTACTCGACTTCAAATTATACTACAAGGCAATAGTTATCAAATAGCATGATACTGTTATAAAAATAGGCACATAGATCAATGGAACAAAATAGAGAACCCAGAAATAAGCCAAATACTTACAGCCAACTGGTCTTTGACAAAGCATACAAAAACACAAATTGGGTAAAGGGTACCCTGTTCAATAAATGGTGCTGGGAAAACTGACAAGCCATATGTGGGAAAATGAAACTGGATCCTCATCTCTCACCTTATACAAAAATGAACTCAAGAAGGATCAAAGACTTAAATCTAAAACCTGAAACTATAAAAATTCTAGCACTTAACATCAGAAAAACTCTTCTAGACATTGGCTTAGGCAAACGATTCATGACTAAGGCCACAAAAGCAAATGCAATAAAAACAAAAATAAATAAATGGGGCCTAATTAAACTAAAAAGCTTCTGAACAGCAAAACAAAACAAAAACAAAAACAAACAAACAAACAAACAATCAGCATAATAAACAGACAGCCCACAGAGTGGAAAAATATATTCACAAACTACACATCTGACAAAGGGCTACTATCCAGAGTCTACAAGGAACTTAAACATATTATCAAGAAAAAAATATAATCCCATCAAAAAGTGGACAAAAGGCATGAATAGATAATTCTCAAAAGAAGATATACAAATGGCCAACAAATTGAAAAAATGCTCAACATCCCTCATTATCAGGGAAATACAAATTAAAACCATAAGATACCACCTTACTCCTGCAAGAATGGCCATAATTAAAAATAAAAAACAACAGATGTTAGCATGAATATGGTAAAAATGGAACACTTTTACACAGCTGGTGGGAATATAAACTAGTATAACCACTATGGAAAATAGTATGGAGCTTCCTTAAAGAACTACAAGTTTAACTATAATTTGATCTAGCAATTGCACTACTGCATATCTACCCAAAGGAAAAGAATTCATTATATGAAAAAGACACATGGACACACATGTTTATAGCAGCACAGTTCACAATTTCAGTTATAGAACCAACCTAAGTGTCCATCAACCAACAAGTTACTGAAGAAAATGTGATATGTATTCAACACCACAGAATACTACTCAACCAAAAAAAGAGTGAAATAATGTCTTTTGGCTGCAACTTGGGTGGAGTTGGAGGCCATTATTCTAAGTGAAGTAACTCAGGAATGAGAAAAACCAAGTTTCGTGTAATCTCACCTATAAGTGGAACTAAGCTATGAGTATGCAAAGGCATAAGAATGACAATGGACTTTGAGGACTCAGCAGGTGGGGAAGGGTGTGAGAGGGGTGAGAGAAAAAAGATTACACATAGGTTCCAGTGTACAGCTCAGGTGACGGTGCACCAAAATCTCAGAAATCATCACTAAAGAACTTTTCCATGTAACCAAAAACCACCTATATCCCAAAAACTGTTGAAATAAAAATAAAAATTATACAACAATAAAGGTCAATTCTGCTACCATGTTTGAAGGAAAGTGAAAACAAGTTATCCATAAAATAATACATGATTTATTTGTGGAATCAGATTACAAAAACCTTGGGCCATTTTTACCCAATGGCCAGGTAAAAAGTCAACAGCAAATTGGGCCTAAATATTACCTTTTACTGATTAAAGAGTAAAAACAGATAGGACAATATTTATTACATAATAAAGATATACTTTTAAAAAATGTAGATCTTTAATATTCACTTTATTAATAGGCTAATTCAATGGAAAAACACAGGTGATTATAAAGTAAACTGATATTATCACACATAGATATCACATAAATTACAATAAAAAGTAATTAAATAAAAATAACAGAAATAGAGCTCTGATTAAACAAAAACCTGAGAAAAGATTTCTAAAAGAACTGTCCATCAGAGCAGAACTGAAGGAGACAGAGACACAAAAAAACC
>CAUYLG010074684.1:0-16540 GCA_963573385.1 Cacajao melanocephalus | reverse complement strand
ACCATGGAATACTATGCAGCCATAAAAAACAGATGAGTTCCTGTCCTTTGTAGGGACATGGATGAATCTGGAAACCATCATTCTCAGCAAACTGACACAAGAACAGAAAATCAAACACCACATGTTCTCACTCATAGGTGGTGTTGAACAATGAGAGTACAGAGACACAGGGAGGGGAGTATCACACACTGGGGTCAGTCGCGGGGGCTAAGGGAGGAACAGCAGGGGCTGGGGAGGGTGGGGAGGGATAATGTGGGGAGAAATGCTAGATATAGATGATGGGGGGATGGAGGCAGCAAACCACTTTGCCATGTATGTACCTATGCAATAACCTGAATGATCTGCACATGTACCCCAAAACCTAAAGTACAATTAAAGAAAAAAGAATATAGCATTCCTGACAGGATTGTAATTGTCACCTCTTTGGATGGCATTTGACAAGGGTCTATACAGTATTTAAAACCTAAAACCAGGCAAATTCCCAATCTAGAAAGTATTCTACAAATATTCATTTTAAGTGTGGAGAGCGCTATGAAACTGAAATTATAAACTTCAACTGGGACACCTAATTAGAGAAGAATGTAACCTTGAATGGAAGAGGTGCCTGAGGAAGTCAAGTTTATGCTTCAATTTTGAAGGACTGATCTGAGCCAGGTGAAGATGTGGTGGAAGGAAGTGTAGCACTTCCTTCCACCAGCACCACAGTAAACAGTCCAGAGTTGGGGGAGAGTAAGGCACATTTAGGAGTTGAAGTTTATGATAAATTACTTAATAGCTACAGTGTACAGTATTCAGGTGATGGGATACACTAAAAGCCAAGACTTCACCACTGTGTAATACATTCATGTCACAAAATTGCAGTTGTGTCCCTTAAATTCATACAAATTTTTTTAAAAAGAAAGATAACCAGTTTAGAGTGAGACAAGTGTAGAATAGCACTCAGAAGTCTGGGTAAGTGGACAGAGGCAGATTCTAGAGCACTCTAAAAGTCATTTACATAATTTTGGTGGATGTTGACCCTGCATGCTTTGGGAATCCACCAAGAGAGATTCCAGGTAGGTTTGCATGTTTAAATCATTGTCCTTGCAGCAGTGAAGGCAGAAAGGAGAAGGAAAAATCTGAATAGCAGCAAGATTGGAAGCAAGGGTCCACTTAGAAGGCTATGGTTGTATCCAAGAAAGGATGATGACTTAAAGAGCCATGGCAACAAGGACAGAGCCAAGAGTAAGGAATGAGATAGTTTCAAGCTCCAGAAAGTCAAGGCTGGCTGTCTTATCCAAATTCCCCCCTCAAGCCTAGTACAGCATCTGACTCTTCACGCTTAATGAGTCTGAATGAGTGAGGGCAAAACAGGAAAAATGAACTCCACTGCTTAAGATGTTAGTTCTCATAGTGCTGTAAAGAAATACCTGAGACTGAGTAATTTATAAGAAAACAGGTTTAATTGTGTCATGTTCTGTAGGCTGTACAGGAAGGATAGTGGTTTCAGCTTCCGGGGAGGCTTCAGGAAACTTACAATCATGGCAGAAGGTAAATCTTGCATGTCAGAAGTGGGAGCAAGAAAGAGAAGGAAGAGGTACCATACACTTTTAAATGACCAGATCTCACTAGAAGTCGCTCACTAACTCAGGGACAGTTCCAAGAGAGATGGTGCTAAACCATTCATGAGAAATCTGCCTCCATGTTCCAATCACCTTTCACCAGGACCCACCTCCAACACTGGGGATTAAAATTCGACATGAGACTTGAGGTGGGACACGGAGCCAAACTATATCAACCTAGATGAGTAGTGTTTTCAGGCTCTGGAAACGGGAAAGAGAGCCAAGATGTGAATGGGGACTAAAAGGAAAGTCTACTGGTGAAAAATACCCTGTGGCAGGAAGGCCATGTCCTATTAAAACAGAGATGTCTAAATATTTAAGTGTTGATTGTTTTAAAATCTTCTGTACATGGTAATGGTTTCGTAGAGTGGCATTGGATGGATAAACAAAGAATATGGAGTAGGAGTGTGGAAAGCAGCCATTGCAGCTGAGAGAAAGAACTGGGAACCACACAGCAGAAATGGCCAGCTTTATAGGTTGATTCTGAAGAAATATAGACATCATCGCCACCTACCCTTCCCTGCAAAGAACACCTCAGCACAGAGGACAGTCTGAGGGTTTGCAGATATTCTGTTATACTGTATTACACTAAAACAGAAAACACTGGCAAAGGAAGGATTTGAGTAAAAATGATAACTTCAGTTCGGGGCCATTGAGGTTTCTGTTGTACATCCAGGTGGGCAATGATTTATGCACACTGTGAGATTTAGAAAATCAGGAATGCCTAATAATTGTAGAGAGGAAATATTTCAGTAAATCACTACATAAAAACTTAGAAATTATGCAGCCAGAAAAATTGTATTTACAAAGAAATTTCAATGTCATTTTATCTAAATTAGTGCTGCAAACAGAATACTGCAGGACCAAACACAGCCGAGTAGTGTTATTTTGTTTGGTCATTGTTCAGTAAGGTTTGAATTTCAGCACCATGACGGAGGGTGCATTCACAAGCATGCCACAGTCCTCACCATGCCCTATCATTGCATAATCTGCTGCACTGAGTTTGAATGCTCTGAAAGGTTTATTCCAAAATTGTTAATAGCAGGCGAGGAATATTAATGTGGTTATCACAGACAATCAAGGAAATTTTTACTTTCTGTGCATTACGTACATAACTGATTTTATACCAAATATATATCATTACTTTTTTTTTTTTTGAGACAGAGTCTCACTGTATCACCCAGGTTGGAGTACAGTGGCACCATCTCGGCTCACTGCAATTTTCGCCTCCTGGGTTTCAAGTGATTCTCCTGCCTCAGCCTCCCACGTAGCTGGGACTACAGATGCCTGCCACCACGCCCAGCTAATTTTTGTATTTTTAGTAGAGACGGAGTGTTTACTATGTTGACCAGGCTGGTCTTGAACTCCCGACCTTATGATCTGCCCACCTTGGCTTCCCAAAGTGCTGGGATTACAGATATGAGCCACCATGCCCAGCCCATTACTTTAATCATCAGGAAAAAAAAAATAGATGAAAAGTTTCCAAAATGTAAATGGTAGAAGTTAGTTGGTGTTTACGTTCTTCTTTACAATTATTTTTCTATAACAGGCACCTATCACTTTTGCAATAAGATTAAAAATATATCAGAAAGTATATAGCAAATATTTTTAAATCATACTTAAGAGAAATTATAATTTGCTAACAGAATAATGCCAAACTTTCGTCAGAAAAATGTGTATAAAAGGTTAAGAATATGTTTGTGCTAGGAACAAGAGCTTTTGTCTAAGGAAAAAAATAATGTAACAATATCTTCCTCTCAGTTTATCTGCAACCTAGCCATATTTCAAGACTTAATTCAAATTTTTCCTCTTCAAGACACTTCTCACAGTAAAACCTCACTCTGTATCCCTCGTCTGTCAAATAATTGCCAAATTATATGACAATTTATCAATCTATCATATTTATCCAATTTGTGTATGATTTCCTGCACTGAAAAACACCTTGCTTTACATACTACATGTTTATTTTAGTAAATTTACCTCTTCTTTCTTTATCTAGATTAAAAGTCCATGAGGAGTCTGGATACAGTGGCTCAAGTCTGTAATCCCAGCACCTTGGGAAGCAGAGGCAGGGAGGTCAAGGGTTGGAGACCAGCATGGCCAACATGGCAAAACCCTGTCTCTACTGAAAATACAAAAATTAGCTGAGTGTAGTGGCACATGCCTGTAATCCCAGCTACTTGGGAGGCTGAGTGATGAGAATCGCTTCAACCCAGGGGGCAGAGGTAGCAGTGAGCCGAGATCGCACCACTGCACTCCAGTCTGGGTGACAGAGTGAGAGAGACTCCATCTCAAAAAAAAAAAAAAAAAAAAAAAAGCAAAAGCAAAAAAAAAGTCCATGAGGCAAGAAAATATGTTCATCTCTTATTGTACTGTACTCAACACAACGAGTTACACATAAAAGCCCTCAATTTTCATTTGTAGTCTGATTTTTATCTAAAAAGGTCATCAATTTATTTCAAACTGGTAATCTTTTCTATTTTACTTGGTAGGGTTTTCTATCCATTAAGATCATTTTTATAGGTTAAGGGATAGAAGAGATAGAGATAATAGTACATTTTAAACTGCAGTATTAATATTACCTAGATACGATCATTTTGTGGAACACAAACAGCAAAAATTTACATGGATAAATATATTTTCTGAAACAAAGGAATTTACATGGATCGAATTTTACATAAAATGAGCCTCCGGTTTGTGCAAATAAACCCATTTCCTGATACATGAATTTTATAATTAAAAACTGCCCTGTGTTGATGTTCTCTATGATGATTGTTTTGTGTGAAAATGCAGTTCTCTGGCAAGCTTTTTGTCTAAATACCAGAATCTTTATTGTTTCATGCAATTTTAAAGACCTGCCTCACAAGTCACCAAGTAAGATTTTTGAATAGCAAGGATTCAGTTTCAGATATTAATCAAATTTGCTTTGAGAAACAATTACATTCATCGCTGGCACAACTAGAAAATTTCTTTTATACCTCAATGAGTATTGGTTTATATTTACCAAGGCTACAGTCATTATTCCCTCCCAAATATATATATATATATATGTGTGTGTGTGTGTACATATATATACACACATACACACACATATACTCGTGTATATATATAAAAACATATACACATATATGTATATATACACATTTATATATGTGTATATACATACATCTATATATCGGGGAATGGGTTTATTTGCACAAAGCAGAGACTCATTTTACACAAATTTCAATCTTATGTAAATTCCTGTTTCAGAAAATATATTTATCCATTTAAGTTTTTGCTGATTGTGTTCCACAAAATAAGTGTACCCAGGTAATGTCAATATTGCAGTTTAAAATGTACTATTATCTCTATTATCTTTATCTCTTCTATCTTTTAACCTATTTATATATACACACACACACACACACACACACACACACACATATGCTATTTTAAAAATTACTACACTATCTCAAATTAAGATATTCAGCTGATTTTGCATCTACTTGACCCTAGGTTTTCAATGGAAAAGCCAAGGAAACACAGAGCTCAAACACAGGACATAGCCAACAGGAAATTAATTTCCCTAATGCATATGTTAGAAAACAATACATTTTTAAAGTAATAAACTACCTTGTACAAAAAATACACAGTATTTTAAATAATTTAAAAATATAAACATATATAAGACCACCCCACAACACAAAGAGTTGCTTCTACCTAGAGTATCTTCTAAGATAAACAGCACGTGAACACAACTGTCATAATTTCTGTGAAGAATTTTCATCCACTAGAACCCTATAAAGTACATTTAAATGCTCTGGTAACCAGACTGTGGCACTCCCAAGGTCCACACCCTTCTTTCAGCTTTGAAGCCAGGTGAACTTGGTTTGAATGCCAGATATTTTTTCTTAGTGGTTGAGTGGCCTTAAAAGTCCCAATTATTATCTAGCATCTGCTGGACTTTTGCATTTATGATTCCTAACTCTTACCATCATCCTGCAAAATGTGTATTAATTTCCCTATTTGACAATTAGGAAAATAGCAATGCAGTGGTTAAGTGATTTGCTCAATGTGACAATCTGGAATAGGGCAGAATTCAGACACTAACAGGGCCCTCCCTGAATTCAAAGCTGTTCCACAGCACCTGTTTTAGCCTCTCCAAGCCCTGATGTGTTTGACTATAAAATATGGATAATGATAAAAGCTTTGAAGTGTCATCGTGAGAATTAAAAGAGACATTATTTTTTTTAAAAAATGCCTGGCCTATCTCGAGAACTCATTCATCTTATGTAACTATAACTTCATATCCTTGAATGACAATTCCCCACTTCCCCTAACCTCCATCCCCTGGTAACTACCATTTCATTTTCACCTTCTACAAGTTTGACCACCTTTGATACCTCATCTAAGTGGAATCATGCAGCATTTGTTCTTCTGTGACTGACTTGTTTCACTTAGCATAAAGTCTTGCAGATCCATCTGTGTTGTTGTAAATGTCAGAATTTTCTTAAGTCTGATTAATATTCCCTTGTAAATGTATATTGTATATATATGAATAAAGTTATAGTTACACAAAATGAGTAAGTGTCTATAAGTTAACTATAGAGTATTGTGCATTTAAAAATTTAACAGAGTAGACCTTAAGTGTTCTTATTACAAAAAAAGAAAAATGTCTCACAAAAAAACTTTTGAAGTGATGAATACATTTACTAACTTGATTGTGGTGATAGTATTAATGATGTATGCGTATGTCCTAACTTATCACATTGTATACATTAAATATATGCAGCTATTTGTATATCAATTATATCTCAATAAAACTGTTTTTAAAAGTGCCTGGCATAGAACTGGGTCAGTGGTAGGCTTGTTCGCTTACCCTCATCACTGAGCACTGCCTCTATGCTATGCGCTGTGAAAGATACTGAGAATCTGTGCACAGATGAAGGATGACAACAGTCTCTGACTTCTGATATTAATTTTTCTCTCCACCAACACACACACATGACACACCCTCTCACCCCTCTATACTTCTAGACTATTTTTCAGTCTTGTAATCCCTATCAGAATGCATGGGAGACAAGTTAAAATCCAAATAGGTCCTTTTAAAATTAGGCTCAGTAGTAAGTTAAGAAATTATCAAAAGTACATTTGTATGTTAAAAGAATATTCTTTGGTCAATAGTTCTTTTCTTAAATTTTCAAAGAAACTGTATCTGCGATGTAAGTGAAAGCAGCCACAGATGGATTTAATCTCCAGTTAGATGAGCAGTGTGGACACCAGCCTAACAGGACACTAGCAGACTCTGCCGCTTGGCCAGGTGCTGGGGAAAGGCAGTGAGGTGCCTCCCCCACTAGGACAGTGCTGGGCCTGCAGTAGAAGCTCCAACAGGCAGCCAGAGTTCCAAGCCCAGCAGCTGGGGGCCCTTGGATCAGTCACAACAGGGGAAAGACAATGTAAAAGTGAGTATTTTCCTAAGTAACATATTTATCTCTAAACTGAGACTTTCTAGGAAAAGAATGCCAATTCAAAGGGGCAATGTAAATGACAGTTCAGAAAGATATAAAGAGAATGAGGGGAAAAAAAGAAATATCTGGTGCCAGAGAAGGAGACTTCCATGCCCTCATGACATTTAGTCATCTCCAGGATCATTCCCTAAACATCCCTGGGGCATTGTCTGTGAGTCTAGTGATGTGTTAGCCACCATGCACGTACATATGAAGAGATGACAAGGGCTTGTACTTGGGAGCTGCTGGGCAACCACCCAACTCTACCTGTCCTCCAGGATGGGCCTTGGACCAATCCCTAATGCAAGAGACAGGCTGTGATTGGTGGTGGCTGGTCATGTGTTTTCCCCGTGGCTGGGATGGTGGAGAGGGTCAGGAAGACATACTGGTTGGTTAGGGATAAAGGCATAAAAGAATAAAGTTCTCAAAAAAAGTATGGGTAAACAGTGATGTGTCAAAGGAAATGTGTTGAGAAGACAAAGCATATACCCACTATATTCCTAGCAATTCTGATTTAATCCTGTAAGATACAACCCATGGCCTTGCAGAGCTCTCATCTTTAAAAACAGGCAATATGCCTTTTAAAACATTAATCAAAACAAAAAACTACTCAACAGCCTAAAGTACCAACTGCATTTTCATTATCAAGGCTACAGGATAATAGCACATTGTGAACTTCTGGCAAATGCCTTCTTCAGTTTTTAATTGTTTTAGAATTGCCAGCCTTATGTCAGGTGGAATAGCCTATAGCAAACACTGACTCTTTTTCACCACGTGTAGGAATATGAATTTCTGGCATCAACATCTGTTTACAATGCAATTATAGGAGAGAAGAAAAAAATGACACATGGAAAGAAGGCCTAGGGAGAGTGGAGATAAAAGGGGGGAATGAAAACGTAAAATAGTTTAAGGAAGCTCTGGACCCCTTAGAAATGAAGAAGCCCATAGGACAACGCATAAAAAGTAGACATTTTAAAGATTTTTTAAATCCCAGAATTCTGGCCAAGCATGGTGGTTCATCAGGAATCCCAGCACTTTGGGAGGTCTAGGCAGGTGGATCACCTGAGTTGGGAGTTGAAGATCAGCCTGGCCAACATGGTGAAACCCCATCTATACCAAAAATACAAAAATTAGCCGGGTATGGTGGCACATGCTTATAATCCCAGCTATTAGTGAGGCTGAAGGCATGAGAATCACTTGAACCCAAGAGATGGAGGTTGCAGCGAGCTAAGATTGCACCACTGCACTCCTGCCTAGGTAACAGAGTGAGACTCTGTCTCAAAAAAAAAAAAAAAAAAAAAAATCCCACAATTTTAACTGGTTAATAATAGAACCAGAGAAGAGTCATTATTAGTTACTTCTGCATAGTGAGGAAGATTTTTTTTTAGGTAAAGCAAGCAATAAAGTTTGTGTTGTTGGTTTTTTCCAGTTATATAACCCTATCATCATTACCATCCTCAAGAAAAGAAGTGTTCTTAAGCAAAAGTCAGCAGAGCAGCATTTTGCCAGAGAGCATCTGAGAACAGCATAAAGTTAGACCAAAGCACAGATGAGATTAAAGAACAAAGAGAATCAAGACAGAACGGGGCAGATGTAACAATTCCACTAATACCCTAGTGAAAGAGAACTGGAGTTAAAAGCATATACACATCAAGTTGTCAATGTAGTTAGCTTTGTATACACACGTATGTATTTTTCATCTTATTACCTGGTTTGATTAACATTTACAGTTCGAATCAAAGCATAAATTTGTGTTTTATCTTTTTTGTTTCCCTTATAAAACCTAAGTTTAAAAAATCCCAACAGATATTAATGTAAAATATTCTAACCAGGCAGATTGCAGTGGCAAGTCCATTCCTAGGACCACCCACCTGGTCAGCAAATATTCATTTACTAAAAGAGCCTTTGGAAATAAATGAAGGCTGCCCATATGTTTATTCAGAGCTGGCTGTAGCACAGGCGTCAGCCACAATCACTTGCATTTGGCAGAGACTGGAAAACAGAGAGAGGAGTTAAAAAGCTTCATCCTGGAAATAAGAAAGGCTTCAGGTACATGCTGAGTGGAGGCCCTTGGCATGGGAAAGCTGAGAGGTGACATACTAGAAGTAGGCCTCCTATGTGTTTGGTCAGGGGAGCTTATTTGACTTTCTTTGTGGTCTCACGTTGGAAGTGGAGAGAAACATTGGGAAGGCTGTCAGTTACTGATGAAGCCCTTGCTGTTTCGTGCCAATTGCTACAGAGGTTCTGGTTTGGCTACTTGGACTGATTGCTGCAGGTTGCATGGTTTTGGTCCTGCTGGGTGGCTGCTGCAGGTCGTGGGTCAGAGTCCTATTTTAATACATGGTCGGCCTTACACGTTTGTATGTTCCATCTCTCAGGCCTTCAAGCATGCTACAGATCCCCTGCTCAACTGAACTCAACAACTGTTCACAATTTTTTTCTTTTTCTTTTGACACAGGGTCTCACTCAGTCACCCATGCTGGAGTGCAGTGGTGCAATCTGGGCTCACTGCAACCTCGCCTCCTGGGCTCAGGTGATTAGCCCACCAGCCCCTCAAGTAGCTGGAATTACAGGCACAAGCCACCGCACCTGACAAACTTTTCTGTATTTTTTTGTAAAGACAGGATTTTGCCATGTGGGCCAAAGTGACCTTGAACCCCTGAGCTCAAGTGATCCATCTGCCTCAGCCTCCCAAAGTACTAGAATTACAGATGAAAGCCATCACACCTGGTCTTCAGCTGTTCACATTTATTTCCAGTGGTCAGAACACATTTCCACTGAGAAAATGATTTCTAACCTTTATTTTATTCCAAAGTATTCCATCTTTGCCAGTGTGAATTCAAACAAATTTACTATGACAAAGAAATCAGGCAAGAAAAAGAAATAAGGAGTATTCAATTAGGAAAAGAGGAAGTCAGATTGTCTCTATTTGCAGACAACATGATCATATATTTAGAAGACCCCATCATCTCAGCCCAAAATCTCTGTAAGCTGATAAGCAACGTTAGCAAAGTCTCAGGATACAAAATCAATGGCAAAAATCACAAGCATTCCTATACACCAATAACAGACTTAAAGAGAGCCAAATCATGAGTGAACTCCCATTAACAATTGCTACAAAGAGAATAAAATACCTAGAACTACAACTAACAAGGGATGTGAAAGACCTCTTCAAGGAGAACTACAAACTACTGCTCAAGGAAATAAGGGAGGACACAAACAGATGGAAAAACATTCCATGCTTTTGGGAAGAATCCATATCATGAAAATGGTCTTACTGCCCAAAGTAATTTATAGATTCAATGCTATGCCTATCAAGCTACCATTGACTTTCTTCACAGAATTAGCAAAAAACACCTTAAACTTCATATGAAACCAAAAAAGAGCCCTCATAGCCCAGACAATCCTAAGCAAAAAAGACAAAGCTGGAAGCATCATGCTGCCTGACTTCAAGCTATACTACAAGGCCACAGTAATCAAAACAGCATGGTACTGATATCAAAACAGAGATATAGACCAAAGAAACAGAACAGAGGCCTCAGAAATAATGCCACACATCTACAACCATCTGATCTCGACAAACCTGAGAAAAACAAGCAATGGGGAAAGGATTCCCTATTTAATAAATGGTGCTGGGAAAACTGGCTAGCTATATGAAGAAAGCTGAAATGGGATCCCTTCATTACACCTCACAAAACAATTTACTCCAGATGAATTAAAGATTTAAACATAAGACCTAACACCATAAAAACCCTAGAAGAAAACCTAGGCAATACCATTCAGGACATAGGCATGGGCAAGGACTTCATGACTAAAACACCGAAAGCATTGGCAACAAAAGCCAAAATACACAAATGGAATCTAATTAAACTTAAGAGCTTCTGCACAACAAAACTATCACCAGCATGAACCAGCAACCAACAGAATGGGAAAAAAAATGTTTGCAGTCTACCCATCTGACAAAGGGCTAATATCCAGAATCTACAAAGAACTTAAACAAATTTACAAGAAAAAACAACCCCATCAAAAAGTGGGCAAAGGATATAAACAGACACTTCTCAAAAGAAGACATTTATGCAGCCGAAAAACATGGAAAAAAAGCTCATCATCACTGGTCATTAGAGAAATGCAAATCAGAACCACATTGAGATACCATCTCATACCAGTTAGAATGGTGATCATTACAAAATCAGGAGACAACAGATGCTGGAGAGAATGTGGAGAAATAGGAATGCTTTTACACTGTTGGTGGAAGTGTAAATTAGTTCAACCATTGTGGAAGACAATGTGGTGATTCCTCAAGGATCTAGAACCAGAAATACCATTTGACCCAGCAATCCCATTACTGGTTATATACCCAAAGGATTATATATCATTCTATTATAAAGACACATGCACATGTATGTTTATTGCAGCACTGTTCACAGTAGCAAAGACTTGGAACCAACCCAAATGCCCACCAATGATAGACTAGATAAAGAAAATGTGGCACATTACATCATGGAATACTATGCAGCCATAAAAAAGGATGAGTTCATGTCCTTTGCAGGGACATAGATGAAGCTGAAAACCATCATTCTCAGCAAACAAACACAAGAACAGAAAACCAAATACAGCACGTTCTCACTCATAAGTGTGAGTTGAACAATGAGAACACATGGGCACAGGGAGGGTACCATCACACACTGGAGCCTGTGAAGCTTGGGGGGCCAGGAGAGGGATAGCAGGGGGTGGGGGATTGGGGAGGGATAACATTAGGAGAAATACATAATGTAAATGACAGGGTGATGAATGCAGCAAACCACCATGGCACATGTATACCTATGTAACAAACCTGAACCTTCTGCACATGTATCCCAGAACTTAAGGTATAATAAATTTTTTTTTAATTCCAAAGTAAATAAGATTTGACTACAAAAGGGAACTATGATATCAAAAAGTAAGTTTGACATTTACTCCCAGCAGAAAGCTCAAAGTGAATACTAAGACTGGGAGAGTTCAGTAGAGACTAGACAGTGGGTACTGGACTGGAAATTTTTTTTTTTTTTGAGGCAGAGTTTCACACTTGCTGTCCAGGCTGGAGTGCAATGGCACAATCTTGGATCATCACACCCTCTGCCTCCCAGATTCAAGCAATTCTCCTGCCTCAGCCTCCCAAGTAGCTTGGATTACAGGCATGCACCACCACTCCCAGCTAATTTTCTATTTTTAGTAGAGATGGGGTTTCACCATGTTGGCCAGGATGGTCTCAAACTCCCAAGCTCAGGGGACCCACCCTCCTTGGCCTTCCAAAATGCTGGGATTACAAGCCATGAGCCACCACACCCGGCCTGGGCTGGAAATCTTAAAATTGGGCATAGGACATTCCCATGGAGAGCTTCAGAGGAAATTGCATTTTCTATACTTTTTCTAGGTCAAATATTGCAAGTTTAACACATCCATTTGGTGAGAATTGATAGTGAAGTAATTAACACCACCCCATAATACCTTTTTAAGGCATGACTGAATAATTTATTCTCCCTAAGAATTGGGGGAATCCATGAGAGCTCCCAATCCCCATCAGAATCCATTCCCAAGTCCTTAATGTGGCTCACACGTGCTTCATGACCTTTCAGCTCCTCCCACCTCTTGAGCGTCATCTCCTAAAACTCTCTCTTCTACTTCCCGCCCCTCCCTCACACAAAGACAGAACACCAGCACTAGTCAGGCTAAATTGATGGCAATCCCTTGAGAACAACATGCCCCGAGTCTCGGAATTTGCAAATGATTTTCCTTGTCCTTGAACATTTTTCTCACTTTCTGTCTGCTTGGTAATGTATTCATCCTTTAAGACTCCGTCTACTCTGAAAAGGGTTTTGTGACCCTGCATACATTGGAAGGAAGAAAGGGGAAAAGGAAGAATATTTCTCTTGAATGTATTCCATGAAAAGGTGATACATAAAAATATAAATTACCAAGTGGTGTTGCGGGAGAACACGCAAGCTCCAGCATCAGGCAGACAAATTGATGAAATCTGCAGTCCTTGGCAGATGCCTCCATCTCTCAATCTCTTCAATAGTAAAACAAAGAAAACAATCTTTGTCTCTTGGGATTGTTGTGACATAGGCCAAGCACAGGCCAGTTGCACAGATGGTGATTATGAGATTTTTCCTTCTCCCTTCCTGGCCCAAAGCAGCAGCATTATTAAAGATTAACAGTTATACACTGTAAGGAAATTTTAGAATTTACAGGTACTTTGTAAACAATTGTCGTATTTCATCTTTCAATCAACCCTACAAAATAGGTTGCATTTATCTGCAGAAAGAGAACATGAGATGAGAGAGAAGCTGAGTGTGAAGTCTGAACCCTGGCTAGGTCCACTAATGTCAAATTCTATAATGTCATTTTAAACCTATTCCCTTGACCTGAAAGACCTTGGTATTTCCACATACACAACATTTTTAATGTTGCTTTTATTTAAGTACTTAAATGTTTTCAAAAACTTACTATGAATCAAGCCTGTTTTTGCATTTCAACAGAATAAACTAACTGGGATCAAAATCTCAGAAATGAATTACATTCTGTATTACCAATTATTCTAGGCCTGTATGGTACTGTCCTTGTTCATTTTCAATTTTAAGACTTTGATGAGACATCTGAAGTTTGGGACAATGGGCATAATTTAATGAGACCCTCTTATTTGGTAAGGAAGTATGTGTCATGCTAAGAATAGGCAATAAGTCATTGAAATGGAGAAAAACTATGCATATATATTTATGTAGATTTTAGCAGATTGTTTCATGCATTGAATTATTAAGTGCTCTAAATTTTTAAGCAACTTTAATGCAAGCAACTAAAAACTAGCATAACCATTTTTGCTAAAACAAAGAGCTGCCTTTTGCAAAATGGCCAGAACACACAGAAAAAGTCATTTTAGACCTCCTGAAGTGACAAATAGTATTATTCCTTGGTTGTGGCACACCTCATTCTAGCCCCTTCTTCTTTCATGCTGCCAGTGAAAATACAGTCCTATTGATTGGACCAAGTTTCAAAGCACATTAAAATCTTATTTTACGAAATCTTCTCAGGGAAAAGCTCTATACTAAGGAAAGGCTACCCAATCACTGAACATGACTGATCAGGCTTTGGGCTATAGGTCCCGCTATTCATAATTATCTCTCATGAATGGCCAGAGAAAAAGAGCACCAGAGGCTCCATTCTCCTTCTTCCCTGCAATTCTTTATTGACAGGAAAATCACTTGTTATTCTGAGCAGGGCCACACCTAATGCTCATGGAGCTCAAGGCAAGGGTACCAATGGAAGCTCATTTCCGTATGTCTAAATATCATAAAGTTATAATTATAACTAGCAAAACATTTAACAAAATAGCTTCCATCACCCTACCTTTGCAAACATATTTTTATAACAACATAGCAGGACTGGTTTGAATTTAGAATTCTCACGTTCTCATGGAAGGATACAGTGGTATGGGAAGACCAGAATCTTGCCTGCTCCTCTACTGTTCGCATCACAAGGAAAAAAAATCTATGCACATATATTTATATCAATGTTCAAGCCTGAAATGTGCACATCGGAGCTGTGGTCCACCCCTGGGAGGCCAGTGGAGGTAGGAGGCCCAAATGGGCCCTACAAGCAATCACAGGGCCATGTGTGTAAAGGATCCTAGGATCAGGGAGACCTACAATACAGTAGATGGGAGGTTGCAGGCTACCTGGCCCCACAGACTCCCTTTTAATGAGAAGTGTGACCATAAAGGTGACAGGGAGTCCCTCAAAAGCATAGGGACCAGATCAGGTTCCATCTTGCTCAGGTTTATATTTATTAAAAAAATAAGTAATATTTTTCTCTCCCAAAGGCCACAGCACATGTAAGGATGCCCCAATTTTCATTATCAACTCATCATTCTCAACATTTCTCTACTACACTTTTAAAAGTTGATTATGAGAAAAAATAAGAGTCATTAGTTGTTGTTTTATCTCAAGTATCTTCTTACTGGTATTTTTCTTTAATAATTCTAAAAGGTTATTGGGTAAAATACCTGAGATTCTATCTTTGATTTTATTACATTTGCTTTGGGGTTCTTGGTCATGAAATCTTTGCCTAAGCCAGCGTCAAGAAGGTTTTTCCAATGTTATCTTCTAGAATTTTTATAGTTGCAGGCCTTAGATTTTAGTCCTTAATCCATCTTGAGTTGATCTTTGTATAAGGTGAGAGATGAGGATCCAGTTTCATTATCCTACATGTGGCTAGCCAATTATCCCAGCACCATTTGCTGAAAAGGGTATCCTTTCCCCACTTTATGTTTTCACTTGTTTGTCAAAGATCAGTTGGCTGTAAGTATTCAGGTTTATTTCTGGGTTCTCTATTCTGTTCCATTGGCCTATGTGACTTTTTTATACCAGTACCATGCTGTTTTGCTGACTATGGCCTTACAGTATAGTTTCAAGTCAGATAATGTGATACCTCCAGATTTGTTTTTGTTTTTCTTTTACTTAGTCTTGCTTTGGCTAGGCGGGCCCTTTTTTCATTCCATATGAATTTTATAATTGTCTTCTCTAATTCTGCGAAGAATGATGGTGGTAGTTTAATGTTCTGGCTAGGACTTCATGGCTAGGCTATGTTAAAGAGAAGTGGTGAGTGTAGGAATCCTTGTCTTTGCCATTGTTCCCGCCTTAACCATTCCTGCCTTAACTCATAACCCAACCTTGTGACACTGGACCTTGTACCTTGTGACACCATCCCCCCTCCAGATGACAACCCTCCACTGGCTAACAAAAAGTGCCCTCAACTCTAACTTTCCACTGATTATCCCAAACCTGTAAAACCAACTCCTATGCCACCATCCTACATTGACTCTCTTTTCAGACTCAGCCCACCCCACCCAGGTAAACAGGCATGTTGCTCACACAAAGCCTGTTGAGGGGGTCTCTTCATTCAGAGCTTACATAACATTTTGTTGTACTGAACCGAGCATAGAAAGTCAACACCAAGACAAAAGTATGCCAACTTGCAGGATCTTTATTGCCAGCGGCCACAGAGGACTCACGTCTCTCCAACCCGTGGCCCCGAAAGGAGGGTTTCAAGACCATTTATACCCCTAAAACCACCTCAGGGGTGAGGGTGGGAAGCAGGGATGGGGATGAGGGGCTTCAGACATTCCGAGGGCTAGTGGATTCTGTAAATCACCTCCTGGGTGGAGATGAGGGTGAGGGGCTCTGGACATTCCAAGGGCCAGGGGACTTTTGTCACTCCGATTGTTACTTAAGTGGTTTACAGAAGTCAAGATAAGCATTAGTTTACACATTGTCTGGGTAGTGGATGGGAATTACAGACTTTAGTTACCTATTACAAGGTGCAGGAGCCAACATGGCTTGGGTTTGGACTGCTTGCCTGTCACATTAGCACAGAGAGCAGTTTCAACAGAAAGCCGAGGTATGGTTGAGGTATGCA
>CAUYLG010074683.1:0-15285 GCA_963573385.1 Cacajao melanocephalus | reverse complement strand
GCCTCCCACAGTGTGCTGGGATTACAGGGGTGAGCCACCTTGCCTGGCATATTTGTAATTTTTATGGCCATGGCCATGTCGCCTCCTCGGGGAATAACAGCACCATCAAGGGAGGGCAGACAGACCGACTGTCTTCTCTGTGCCAAGCTGCTGCTCCAGCGTTTCATCCTTGAAGCAACTGGCAGCTGGCGCATGGGGGTCGGAGGTCTGGCTGGGCCACCTCTTCTCTCCCGGCCTCTCTTCACCCTCATCGCTGCTCATGGAAGGGGAGGTCTTTGCCTGCCTTACTGAGAAGGCAGTGGAGGCTCCAAATGGGGAAGGAACTTGCTTGTGGAGATGCCTGGTGCCAGGGCTGCTGGTCCCCAGCAGACCTTTCTAACCCACCGCTCTGTCAGCTGTCAGGCCTGGCCCTGTTTGCCGAGACAGTATGGGTGACAGCTGACCAGTACCGCGTGTACCCACTGATGGGCGTCTCGGGCAAGGATGACGTCTTCGCTGGTGCCTGGATCGCCATCTTCTGTGGCTTCTCCTTCTTCGTGGTTGCCAGCTTTGGTGTTGGCGCCGCGCTCTGCTGCCGCCGGTCCATGGTCCTCACGGTAAGGCCCAGGGGAGTGGGGAGGGGGACACTGGGAGCCAGTTCAGTATCACTGAGTCATAGTGGCAGGCGCCTTGCCAGCCACCAGCATGAGTTCCCCACAGTGCTACACTCAGGCATCCAGGCATCATCTCACTCAGTCTTCCCACAGCCCAATAACCCAGGCCCAGCAATTATCCCCGTTTCACAAAGGAATTAAGGGCATAGGGAGAGGAGCAGGGCTCTGCACAGCGGGAGGACTGGAGTAGCAGGGCTGAGTTTTTGTTTTTGTTTTTGTTTTTTTTGGTAAAGATGGGGGAGGGGTCTCACTATGTTGCCCAGGCTGGTCTTGAACTCCTGGCTCAAGTGATTCTCCCAACTCGGCCTCCCAAAGTGCTGGGATTACAGGTGTGAGCCACCCCACCCGCACCCAGTGCAGGGCTGGAATTTGAACCCCTGCTAGCTGCTCTCCAGAGTCTGTGCTCATGAACTCTGCCAATAATAGCACAGCTACCATTTAATAAGTGTTACGGCCAGGCACGGTGGCTCACGCCTGTAATCCCAACACTTTGGGAGGCCAAGGTGGGTGGATCACTTGAGGCCAGGAGTTTGAGACCAGCTTGGCCAGCACGGTGAAACCCCATCTCTAAAAAATAAATAAATAAAAATAAAAATTGGCCGGGCGTGGTGGCTCACGCCTGTAATCCAAGCACTTTGGAGGCCAAGGCGGGTGGATCACCTGAGGTCAGGAGTTCAAGACCAGCCTGACCAACATGGTGAAATCCTGTCTTTATAAAAAAATTAAAATAAAATAATAAAATTAAAAAAAAAAGTGTTTACTACATGCCACAAGCTGTTCTACAGGGTTTACTGGATTAGTTCATTTATTCCTTATAGTCCACCAAGAGATACCATCATCATCATGACCCTGTTTGATGGAGATTGAAACTGAGGCTCAGAGAGGTGAAGTCACTTATCCAGGGTCACACAGCAAGACAGTGGCAGAGCCAATTTCAACCTGAGAAGATCAGCTCTTGAACCTGTGCTCTTAATCTCTGCCCACAACCATAACCCACATTTCACAAGTGCCTAACTCTAGGGTATGCAGAGTTAGAGTTAGGTGGTGGCTCACGCCTGGAATCCCAGCACTTTGGGAGGCTGGGATACAAAACTTTGGCCCAAAGTTTTGTATTTTTAGTAGAGATGAGGTTTCACCATGTTGGCCAGGCTGGTCTCGAACTCTTGACCTCAGATGATGGCCCTCTTGGCCTCCCAAAGTGCCGGGATTACAGGCATGAATCACCCACCATGCCCAGCCTGTCTCAAAAATAATTAAATTAAATATTTCAAACATTCAGAGAAGTTGGAAGACTTATACAGCGAACACCTGAATACCCACCATATATTGCAGATGCTACTATTCACACTGCCCTAAACTTTTTAAAAAGTTGCATTTCCGCAACGATTCGTCCCTGGTGGGGGTGCAGCTTCACCGGCTCTGCCCGACGGGCCTCCCTCTGATCTCCCCAGTACCTGGTGCTCATGCTCATCGTCTACATCTTCGAGTGCGCCTCGTGCATCACCTCCTACACCCACCGTGACTACGTGAGCCGGGCGAGGCCCGGGGAGGGGCCTGACCTCTGTGGGAGGGGCCTGACCTGTGTGGGAGGGGCGAGAGTCCGGCGCTGCGGGGCGGAGGTCGCCCCCGCTCCCCACCCAACAGGCGTGCCGACCCCTGTTCTTCCGGCTCTCTGCAGATGGTGTCCAACCCATCCCTGATCACCAAGCAGATGCTGACCTTCTACAGCACGGACACCGAACAGGGCCAGGAGCTGACCCGCCTCTGGGACCGCGTCATGATTGAGGTGGGCGTGGGGGACCGGTGCTGGGAGGGTCTGGGGCTCCCGCTATATCCTCTTGTAGAAGAGTGAGTGCCTTAAAGATATCACTCGTGAGATGGCTAGGAGAGCAGGGCTGCGGTCGTCACCGTTCTCCAGATGGGTAAACAGACCCAGAAAGGAAAGTCTTTTGCCCGAGGCCATGCGGTAGAGGTGGGATTGGAACCAGCAGCCTAGCTCCAGAGCCCCTCCCCTTAGCCTACACATACCACCTCAACAGAAATGTTGACAGTAATTACAATGATAGTAACGGCACCATTCGCGGAGCACTAACTTGTGTTTAACACTGTTCAAAGGACTTTTATTTTCGTATTTTGAGATGGAGTCTTGCCCTGTTGCTCAGGCTGGAGTGCAGTGGGGTGATCATAGCTCACTGCAGCCTCCAACTCCTGGGCTCTGGTGATTGTCCCGCCTCAACCTCCCAAGTAGCTGAGAATACAGGTGCACCCCACCACACCCGGCTAAGTTTTTTAAATTGTTTTTTGTGGAGACAGGGTCTTGCTCTATTGCCTAGGCTGGTCTCGAACTCCTGAGCTCAGGATTCGAGTGATTCTCCCGCCTCGGCCTCCCAAACTGCTGGGATTACAGGCATGAGTCACCAGTGCCTGGCCTCAAAGAACTTTTAGAGCTTATTTAATCCTCACTACCACGCCATAAGTGAGGTCACCTTTCTAGAGATGAGGAGACCAAAGAAAGAGGTTGAATATCTTGCATGAGGTCACACAGCTGGCAGGTCACAGAACGGGAAGGACTCAAACTCAGACTGCCAGGTTTGAAGAGATACACCCTTCATCAAATCCAACATGATACTGCATTGGAGGAGGAAGATTGGCTGGATGCGGTGGCTCATGGCTCACACCTATCATACCAACACTTTAGGAGGCCGAGGCGGGCAGATTACTTGAGGGCAGGGGTTCGAGACTATCCTGGCCAACATGGTAAAACCCTGTCTCTACAAAAAATACAAAAATTAGTCAGGTGTGGTGGCTCGCACCTGTGATTCCAGCTACTCGGGAGGCTGAGGCAGGAGAATTGCTTGAACCCAGGGGGCGGAGTTTGCAGTGAGCTGAGACTGTGCCACTGCACTCCAGCCTGGGTGACAGAGGGAGACTCTGTTGCAAAAAAAAAAAAAAAAAAAAAGGAAGAAATTGAGGACTCAAGGAAAACCCAAGTCCTCTAGCTAGCCAGGATTTGAACCCATGTTTGAAGGATGCCCAAACCTATGTTTTCCTGATTCAGGAGCCGCAAATGAAACACCTGGATTTCTTACCAAGGCCAGGAAAAGCCAGATATCTGTCCTTTTTGTGTCATTTCATCAGCATAATTGTTGATAAAAATACTTTATTGTATTTTTTGAGATGGAGTTTCGCTCTTGATTCCCAGGCTGGAGTGCAGTGGCATGATCTCGGCTCACTGCAACCTCCGCCTCCTGGGTTCAAGCGATTCTCCTGACTCAGCCTCACGAGTAGCGGGGATTACAGGCGCGCACCACCACGCCCAGCTAATTTTGTATTTTCAGTAGAAACGGGGTTTCATCATGTGGGTCATGCTGGTCTTGAACTCCTGACCTCAGGTGATCCACCTGCCTTGGCCTCCCAAAATGCTGAGATTACCAGCGTGAGACACTGCACCCAGCAAAAATATTTGAAAATAAGTCAGAGGTGCGGGTTTGATCCAAATCCCCCATGAGCCTCCTGGTCCCGGGACAAATATCGTCTGTTCTGTGCTCACACACACAGAAACCACCTGACACACTCGCTTGGAGGCCCTGGACATGGGGAAGTTGGCTCCAGCTGTGTCAAAGGCCAACCCTGCCTCTCCTTGCTGCGTGACTTCAGGCAAGTGACTGCCCTCTCTGAGCCCGAGCCTGCCTGACCCTCTGCCTTTCTCTCCAGCAAGAATGCTGTGGCACATCTGGTCCCATGGACTGGGTGAACTTCACGTCGGCCTTCCGGGCGGCCACTCCGGAGGTGGTGTTCCCCTGGCCCCCACTGTGCTGTCGCCGGACGGGAAACTTCATCCCCCTCAATGAGGAGGGCTGCCGCCTGGGCCACATGGACTACCTGTTCACCAAGGTGTGGCCCTCTGCCCTGCTGCACCTGTCTGTCCATCTGTCTGTCTTCCTCTGGTCACTGCTCCCTCTCTGATTCTATGTCCTTCTCCCTCCCTGTGGCTGTCTGTCTAGCTTTTTCCCTCTCCTCCTCCTCTCTCTGATTTTCTTGTTTTCTTTTTCTTTTCGATTTTTGAGACCGAGTCTTGCTCTGTCGCCCAGGCTGGAGTGCAATGGCACAATCTTGGCTCACTGCAGCCCCTGCCTCCTGGTTCAAGCGATTCTCTCACCTCAGCCTCCAGAGCAGCTGAGATCACAGTGGCATGCTACCCTTCCAGCTGATTTTTGTGTTTTTAGTAGAGATGGGGTTTCACCATGTTGGCCAGGCTGGTCTCGAACTCCTGACCTCAAGTGATCTGTCCACCTCGGCCTCCCGAAGTGCTGGGACTACAGGCATGAGCCACTGTGCTGGGCCCCCTCTCTGATTTTCTCGTGCTCTCCCAACTCTCAAGTCAGCAGGATGCACCCAGGGTCTGTCTGATCCAGACCTGGCACCTGCAACTTTTCTCAGCTTGTCCAGGAATAAAAGCAACAATGGGGCTGGGCAGAATGGCTCACTCCTGTAATCCCAGCACTCTGGGAGGCCTAGGTGTGTAAATCACTTGAGGTCAGGAGTTTGAGACCAGCCTGACAAACATGGCAAAACCCCATCTCTACTAAAAATACAAAAATTATCTGGGCACAGTGGCATGTGCCTGTAATCCCAGCTGTTCAGGAGGCTGAGGTGGGAGAATCACTTGAACCCAGGAAATAAAGGTTGCAGTGAGCCAAGATTGCACACTACACTCCAGCCTGGGCGACAGAGTGAAACTCCGTCTCAAACCAAACAAAACATCAAACAAAAGAAAACAAAACAATAGGGCCAGGCGGGGCGGCTCATGCCTGTAATCCCAGCACTTTGGGAGGCCAAGGCAGGAGGATCGCTTGAGGTCAGGAGCTCAAGACCAGCCTGGGCAACATATTAAGGCCCCGTGTCTACAAAAAACTGCAAAAACTTAGCCAGGAGTGGTGGTGTGTGCCTGTAATCCCAGCTACTGGGGAGGCTAAGGCAGGAGGATCGTTTGAGTCCAGGCGGTCGAGGCTGCAGTGAGCTGTGATGGTGCCACTGCACTCTAGCCTGGGCAACAGAGACTCAAAAAAAAAAAAAGGAAAGCCAGCTCTAAGCAAAATCACCGTCAGACTGTCATAGCCATCAGCAGGCAGCACCTACTTGTTCAGGGCTTGGGTTCAACATCAGCTCCCTGAGGCCCCAAAACCACCCGAGGAGGTGGATAGTGCCATGGTCCCCATTGCATGGGTGAGAAAACTGAGGCTCAGGGAAGACGGTGGCTTTCCCAAAGGCGCACAGTGACTCGCCTTCAGCAGCCAGCCTCGTGGGCATCATCTCAAAACTCCCCCACCCCCTGCCCAGGGCTGCTTCGAGCACATCGGCCATGCCATCGACAGCTACACGTGGGGCATCTCGTGGTTTGGGTTTGCCATCCTGATGTGGACGGTGAGAGGTGGGGAGCCCACAGGTCGGGTGGGCTGGGGGTGGGGGTCAGAGTGCCCTCATCTCGCTGCCTCCTTGCCAGCTCCCGGTCATGCTGATAGCCATGTATTTCTACACCACACTCTGAGGGACAAGAGGGGAAGGCCATATACGCACCCCGGCCTCCTCCGCATCCTCCTCCTGCTTCCTCCGCTGGGGCCTGGATGGCTGCCCCACCTCTCCCCTCCCGACCTCCCTAGCCCCTCCCTCCTTCCACATCCAGGGTCTTTTTCTGGGTTCCTGAGCCCTGCTGTGCCTCGGGTGTGTCCTGAAGCCCGGGGCTTGTGTGCACGGATCCTTGGCCCTTGACCTCATTCCAATCGGCTGGTTCCTGCCCATCTTTCAAGGGACCTCTCCCTGATCCCAGATCTTGTAGCTCTCTGAGCTCCTCCTTCACAGCAGGTGTCGCCGTTCTTGCTGACTGTCATTTGCTTTGTCAGCACCGTTCTTGCTGTTTGTGATTGTCATTCAAGCTCTGGAAGTCTCAATTGCTGTGAGAGCCTGTCATGGTCACTTTACTGTCCCCATCATCACCCAGCATGGGGCTGAGCACTTATTAGATACTCAATAAATAATGAATGGATGAGTGAATGAATGAGTTTGTTTTCTTCTGGGTCAAGGGAGAATGAACAAGAACTGTTCTAGGCCAGGTGCAGTGGCTCATGCCTGTAATCCCAGCACTTTGGGAGGCTAAGGTGGGCAGATCACCTGAGGTCATGAGTTCGAGACCAGCCTGGCCAACATGGTGAGACCCCTCCCCACCACCTTCTCTACAAAAATGCAAAAATCAGCCAGGCGAGGTGGTACAGATCTCTAATCCCAGCTACTCTGGAGGCTGAGGCAGAAGAATCTCTTGCACCCAGGAGGTAGAAGTTGTAGTGAGCCAAGATTGCACCATTGCACTCCAACCTGGGTGACAAAGCGAGGCCGTCTCCAAAGGAAAAAAAAAAAAAAACTGTTCTGATGGAAGTGGCAGAAACCCAACTGTCACTGACTGAAGCGTAAAATGGAATTTATCAGCTCACGTAACTGAGTCAGTGGGGCTGGCTTCAGGCATGTCTGGATCCAGGTGTTCAGTCTAAGTTTCCAGGAAACCTGCTTCATTCTCAGACAGGATTTCTCTGGCAACCTCAGACTTAGGTCTTTATGACTAAGCAACGCAACAGAGAGAAAGAGCCTCTCTCCCAAGGGCTGTAGCCAAGGTCCAGCGTTGAATCTCGCCGTCTTGGCTTAGGTTCTAGGCCCATCGTTAGGTTGGGAAAGGGAGGGCACCTGGCTTGCTGACCCTGCTAAGGGTGCGTGCAGTGGCCGTGTTGGAAGAGGAGTTGTTTATCAAAGGAAAATCCAGGTACTGGTCTCTTGAGACTTATAGGTGATAAACATCCTTCTGCTAGGGATACAGCTTCCAGCAAGTTCTCTAAGGGGTCCATGACAGCAAACCATTAAGAATCAAATTATGGTCGGGAACAGTGGCTCACACCTGTAATCCCAGCACTTGCCGAGGCAGCTAGATCACTTGAGGCCAGGAGTTCGAGACCAGCCTGGTCAATATGGTGAAACCCTGTCTCAACTAAAAATACAAAAGAGTACCCGGGCGTGGTGGTGGGCACCTGTAGTCCCAGCTACTCGGGAAGCTGAAGCAGGAGAATTGCTTGAACCCGGGAGGCGGAGGTTGCAGTGAGCTGAGGTCGAGCCATTGCACTCCAGCCTGGGCTACAGAGCTCGACTCAGTCTCAAAAAAAAAAAAAAAAAAAAATGTATATACACACACACACACACACACACACATACACATACATATAAATAAATAATTATAATAAATAAATTTTTTGAGACAGAATTTTGCTCTTGTTGCCCAGGCTGGAGTGCAGTGACGCAATCTCGGCTCACCGGAACCTCCGCCTCCCTGGTTCAAGTGATTCTCCTGCCTCAGCCTCCCAAGTAGCTGGGATTACAGGCATGCGCCACCACGCCCAGCTAATTTTGTATTTTTAGTAGAGACAGGATTTCTCCATGTTGGTCAGGCTGGTCTCCAACTCCCAACCTCAGGTCATCCACCCACCTCAGCCTCCCAAAGTGCTGGGATTACAGGCGTGAGCCACCACGCCCAGCATAATAAATAATTTTTACATGAGACAGCTGTATGTGAGTTGATTATAAAAAGATGTCATAATAACTGGAAAACCCATGTGAGGATGTTCGTTACACCAACCTAAATGACCATCAGCAGGGAACTGGGTAAATTAACTATGCTATGTCCATCCTCTGGAATACCACATAGTGGTAAAAAAGCAATGCTTGAACCTGGGAGGCAGAGGTTGCAGTGAGCCAAAATTGTGCCACTGCACTTTAGCCTAGGTGACAGAGTGAGACTCTGTCTCAAAAAAAAAAGAAAAAAAAATCACACTGCAAAGGAATATTTAATGGCATGAAAAAAAATACTTGGGAAATTGTGACATGAGAAAAACAAATTACAATATAGCATGCCAAGTATGATTCCTTCTCTGATAAAAATATAAGTATGTGCATGCTTGCATTTTTTAAAGAAGGTCTTCCAAAGGTTATTGAGGAAGAGGACACATTTGCAGGGGATTTTTGTTTCATTACTTGGGCATTTTGGTATTTTCCAAATATTCTATGATGATTACTGCCTTTGTCCTCCAACAAAAATCAAGAAATAAATCTTAATTAAAATGTTACTGCTGGACATGAAATGTACAATGAGAAGAGAATTATTCTACGAAACATTTTCAAACTTTATCTGAATAGTTAAGACAGGCCAGGGCTGGATGCAGTGGCTCACACCTGTAATCCTAGCATTTTGGGAGCTGAGGCAGGAGGATTGCTTGAGGCCAGGAGTTCAAGACCAGCCTGGCCAACATAGTGAGACCTCATCTCTCCAAAAAATGTAAAAATCAGCTGGGCATAGTGGTTTGCACCTGTAGTCCCAGCTACGCGGGAGACTGAGAGAGGAAGATTGCTTGAACCCAGGAGGTAGGGGTTGTAGTGAGCTGTGTTGGTGCCACTGCATTCCAACCTGGACAACAGCAAGACCCTGTCCCCTCTGCCTCCCCACCAAAAAAAGGCCAGGACTGGCCAGATGAAGGGCCGGGTGGTTGATCTGACCTCTGCCCTCTGGGCAGTCAGGTAGGCAGGCTGCCATCTCTGACCCACATCTGCCATTCGGCTTTCTGGCTCTGTCTGACCACATACCTGCAGAGTGTGGCTCAGTCAGATCAGCAGTGGGGTGGCCTCACCCAGATGGCTGCAGAACAGGTTTTTCTGCCCCAGTCCCCAAACTCAGAGGCCCACTCCTGTGGGTGAGAGGGGAGCAAAGAGGTCAGGGCTAGGTCAGGGCCCGGACCCCTTGAGGGCCAGGCAGCCATTCAATGGCTGCTCCCGCCACACCCCCAGGTGACTACATCCCTCCTCCGCCTCTAACCCTCCATGGCTCCCCAGCACCCTCCTCACCTCGCACTGAGGGGCTGGTGTGGCTTGGTGGCTTGCCACCTCTCCAGATACCTCTCTCTTTCCTGCTCCACTGAGCCAAGCTCTCTCTCTCACCATCTGAGATCAGAGAATGGAAATAAGAAACTGTTATATAGCAATCGAGCAGGGCACACGCCTCTGACTACATCCGCTTTTGCTTAGACTCCTTCCATGAGGGCAAGTTATTGTTTTGTTTTATTTTTTTACTAAAATGTAAAGACCCACACCCCTGCCCTTTCCTCAGGCGTCTGGTGCCCACCGATGCCTCCTCTCTGGTCACCATGTCCTTGGCTGGCATCAGAAGAATAGGTATAAACTTCCTAGTACATGAGAAGATCTGGTTTGACAAGTTCGAATACAACGATGCAGAAAGGAAATTCTGTGGGCAGATGAATGGGCCTGCTGTGGCCGGCACCTCCCGCTAGGAGATCAGTGCCAGCGTGATCCTCTGTGACATTGCGAAGGTGAGAGAGAACATTCAGAAATCCCTGCCCGGAAGCTCACACCCTGGGGCCTCCAGTGGCCCCAGCGCAAACCACAGCTAGCTCATGGTCCCGATTGCGAGCCTGGAAGTGGAGAACCCCAGCCTGCGCGGGCATAATGCAGAAGCTGCAGCTGACCATGTGTTTCCAAGCTGGAGGACAAGCCTGCCAAACATGATGACTTTGACCTGTTCGGCAGCAAAAATGACAGGCGGACAGGGAGGCATCGCGGCTGTAGGAGGAGCAGCTGCAGCGGCCCGCAGAGAAGAAGGACAAGAAGCCCAGGCACAGTGGCTCACACCTGTAATCCCAGCACTTTGGGAGGCTGGGTGGGCAGATCACCTTAGGTCAGGAGTTCAAGACCAGCCTGGCCAACGTCGTGAAACCCCGTTGCTACTAAAATACAAAATTAGCCAGGTGAGGTGGCTCATGCCTGTAATCCCAACTCCTCGGGAGGCTGAGGTAGGAAAATCACTTTAACCTGGGAAGCAGAGGTTGCAGTGAGCTGAGATCGTTGCCCCACTGCACTACAGCCTGGGCAACAGAGTGTGACTCCATTTAAAAAAAAAAAAGGCCAGGTGTGGTGGCTCACACTTGGGAGGCTAAGGTGGGTGGATCGCAACATCAGTTCAAGACTAGCCTGGTCAAGATGGTAAAACCCCACCTCTACTAAAAATACAAAAAAAAAAAAAAAATTAGCCAGGCATGGTGGTGGGTGCCTGTAATCTCAGCTACTCCAGAGGCTGAGGCAGAGAATTGCTTGAACCCAGGAAGTGGAGGTTGCAGTGAGCCAAGATCACGCCACTGCACTTCAGCCTGGGCGATGGAGCAAGACTCTGTCTCGAAAAAGAAAAGGCCAAGAAGTTCTGCTGGTGGCCAAATCCTCCATCCTGCTGGACATGAAGCCTTGGGATGATAAGAGGGACATGGCCCAGCTGGAGACCTGTGTGTACTCCATCCAGCTGGATGGGCTGCTCTGGAGGGCCTCCAAGCTCATGCACATGGGCTGCAGTATCTGGAAGCTGCAGACTGACTATGATTCAACACTGAAAACATCAAAAAGAAAAAAAAAAAAACCCACATCCCTTTGACCCAACTGACTTTGCTTCTGGGAGTCTATGCTGCACATGCACTCAGGAATGCATGCAAAGAAAGACCTATGCACTAGGGTAATGGAAAAGCAGAAACTAAGACACAGCCTGGGCTGGGCGTGGCAGCTCAGGCCTGGAATCCCAGCACTTTGGGAGCCCAAGGTGGGAGGGGTGCATGTGCCCAGGAGCCCAGTCTAGGCAGTATAGTGAGACCCCATCTCTATTGTATTAAAATTTAAAAAAAAAGAGGCCAAGGCGGGGAGATCACTTGAAGTCAGGAGTTCGAGACCAGCCTGGCCAACGTGGTGAAACCCTGTCTCTACTAAAAATACAAAAATTAGCCAGACGTGGTGGCTGGAGCTATTCGGGAGGCTGAGGCAGGAGAATCCTTTGAACCCGGGAGGCGGAGGTTGCAGTGAGCCAAGATCGCACCACTGCACTCCAGCCTGGCACCTGGCGACGGAGCAAGACTCTGTCTCAAAAATAAATAAATAAAAATAAAAACTGAACTTATCAGGTCCAGTGAGAGCCTATATTATGCAGACAATATCACTGTTACCTTTTGCCCCAGGGACTGGAGACCTAGGAAGCTATGCTGAGACAGGTTGCGGCTGCCCCTGTCCTAGGTGGTAAAATTGTCAATATCTTTTCAGTAAAATTATGAATACCATCAACTCATTCATTCACATATTTATTGCTTACCCATCATGTGCATCATGCACTGTTCTAGGTTCTGGGGACCCAGCAGGGAACAAATTAGACTTCAGCCTCTTCCTTTATAAAGCTTACATTCTGAGGCAGTTCTTCCTTGGCAGCCTGAATAAAATTATCTTGAACCTGAGTTACTGACCCTGTTATTTTCTGAATTTTTCTATTGAATGCTTGGGCTTAGAAAAACCTCCCAGGCTCTAGCGATGCTCCCACTTCAGGCTTCTGAGTACCTGGGACACAGGCATAAGCCACCACACATGGCTAACTTAAAAATTTTTTTTGTAGAGACAGGGGTCTCACTATGTTGCCCATGCTAGTCTTGAACTCATGGGCTCAAGTGATCTGCCCACCTCAGCCTCCCGAAGTGCTGGGATTACAGGGGTGAGCCATGGTGCTTGACCTGGACTACACAATTTCTAAGCCCCCTTGCCTTGCACCCTCTGTTTTAAATGATCTAATGTGTGGGAATCAGATAATAAAACTTATAGGAATCCTTCCCAGATTTAAAAGAATTTAATAAATAAATAAACAAAGCTTACCTTCTAGAGGGGAAAATAGATAAAACCAATATGAAAAACACATGTCAGAAGCGAATAAGTGCTAAGGAGAAAAATAAAAGAAGGAAAGACAAAACAAAAACCTAGCCAGGGTGGGGTGTGGTGGCTCACGCCTGTAATCCCAGCACTTTAGGAGGCCAAGGCGGGAGGATCGCTTGAACCTGGGAGTTCGTGGCTGAAGTGAGCTGAGATCCTGCCACTGACTCTGTCAGCCAGGCGACAGAGTCTCAAAAAAAAAAATAAATAAAACAGGGTGGCTGGGCATGGTGGCTCACATCTGTAATCCCAGATCTCAGCATTTTGAGAGGCTGAGGCAGGCAGATCACCTGAGGTCAGGAGTTCGAGACCAGCCTGGCCTACATGGTGAAACCCTGTCTCCACTGAAAATACAAAAATCCGCTGAGTGTGGTGGCACGTGCCTGTAATCCCAGCTATTCGGGAGGCTGAGGCAGGAGAATCACTTGAACCCAGGAGGTGGAGGTCGGCCACTGCACTCCAGCCTGGGCGGCAGAGCAAGACTCTGTCTCAAACAAACAAACAAAAAACAGTGAGAAGGCCTGGTTCCCCCTCTGGAATGTTTCCCATTGTCCAAGTTTGATGCTGTGCTGTGCCATCATCACATGTGGGGTCCGGAAGTTGAAAGCGCTGATTCCAGGACACACGCCAGCCCTTGGAGCAGGGGTGGAGTCAGTTCCATCTACAGGGTCTGGCCTGGGAGTGGGGAGGGGTTGCTTATCCAGGGCAGGCTCTGAGCCTGAGCCTTCCCAGGTGAGCCAACCCTGGGGACAAATGGACCGCAACCCCCCCTCCCTGTCAACCTTCCTCCCAGCAATTCTGGGATAAATGACACAGACAGCACTGAGAATTCCATGGTAGTCGTTATTACCTCTGTTGTTTTTATTAATAGCAGGGGCCCCATCATTCACCTGTGGGTTATCCATTTATTATCTCTCAGTTCCTTTTGTCACCTGGTGCCAGGTTAGGCTCTGTCAATAGAGGGCGCCGGAGAGCCACTGAGGAGTCAGGGCCTCTCTGCCTCCTTTGTACTGGGCTGTGACCAGCAAGTGGCTCTTATGCTCCACATTATAGGGGGCGACCTCCACTGCCGCCCTCCTCTTCTTCCTTCTCCTCCCTGCTCTTCCTCCCCTTCCCTCTCCCCCTTCCCCCTCCTCCTCCCTCCTCCCCCTCCTCCTCCCCCTCCTCCTCTCTCCTCCCCCTCCCCCCTTCTCCTTTCTCTTCCTCCTTCTCCTTCCCCCTCCTCCTCCCTCCTCCTTCTCTTTTCTTTCAATCTCTCTTCCTTTCTCCTCCTTCTTTCTCCCTCCTCCTCTTTCCTCTTCCTCTTCCCTCCTCCTTCCTTTTTCCTCCTCCTCCTCCTCTTTCCTCCTCCTTCCTAATCTTCCTCCTTCTTCTTCCTCCCCCTTCTCCTTCTTTCTTTTAAGAGATGGGATATGCAACAGCTGGGGCTGCAAATGAAAAAAAAGGAAAAAAAAAAAAGAGACGGGGTCTCAGTTGGGCACGGTGGCTCATGCCTGTAATCCCAGCAATTTGGGAAGCCAAGGCAGATGAATCACGAAGTCAGGAGTTCAAGACCAGCCTGGCCAACATGGTGAAATGCTGTCTCTACTAAAAACACAAAAAATTAGCTGAGTGTGGTGGCGGGCGCCTGTAATCCCAGCTACTCGGGAGTCTGAGGCAAGGCAGAGAATTGCTTGAACCTGGGAGGCAGAGGTTGCAGTGAGCTGAGATCGCACCACTGCACTCTAGCCTGGGTGACAGAGTGAGACTCTGTCTAAAAAAAAAAAAAAAGAGAGAGATGGGGGTCTCAGCCAGGCACAGTGACTCACACCTGTAATCCCGCCTGTAATCCTTCACTTTGGGAGGCCAAGACAGGAGGATCACTTGAGCCCAGGAGTTTGAGGCTGCAGTGAGCTATGGTAGCGCCACTGGACTCCAGCTTGGGCAACAGAGGCAAACCTTGTCTCAAAAAGAGAGAGAGAATAAGAGATGGGACCTCACCGCGTTGCCCAGGCTGGAGTGCAGTGGCAGGACCATAGCTCTCCAGAGCCTTCTTGAGTCTAGCTAGGGACTTGCCACTTAACCCAAGAAATCTATTGAAAACATGAAGTAGAATCATTGTTTCTCACGGAATTGGCTGCCTTCTCAGATTCTCTGCAAATGGAAACAGAAACATGCAAAATAGGGAAAGTAAAGGGACAAGAAAATGGTCTTTTTGCAGAGCTGCTCCCAACCCTACTGGACAAAATGATCAAACTAGGATCCCTGGTATTTAAGTTCCTCTCATGAAAATCAATTCAGAAAATTGAGGACACTTTGGGAGGCTGAGATGTGAGGACTGTTCGAGGCTAGGAGTTCAAGACCAGCCTGGGCAACAGAACAAGGCCCTGTCTCAAAACACACACACACACACACACACACACACACACACACACACACACACACACACACAGTCTATACCCAGAGTCAAGGCAAGCAATATTTGTTGTCTAAAAACAACTCTGGGCTGGGTGCGGTGGCTCACGCCTGTAATCCTAGCACTTTGGGAGGCCAAGGTGGGTGGATCACCTGAGGTCAGGAGTTCAAGACCAGCCTGGCCAACATGGTGAAACCCCATGTTTATAAATAAATAAATAAATAAAATAAAAACAACTCTGGGCTGGGTGCGGTGGCTCACACCTGTAATCCTAGCACTTTAGGAGGCTGAGGTGGGTGGATCACCTGACATCAGGAGTTGGAGACCAGCCTGGCCAACATGGTGAAACCCCATCTCTACTAAAAATACAAAAATTAGCTGGGTGTGGTGGCAGGTGCCTGTAATCCCAGC
>CAUYLG010074682.1:0-30156 GCA_963573385.1 Cacajao melanocephalus | reverse complement strand
GCGCCGGGGCACAGGCAAAGCAGCTGCGCCGGCCAAAAGAGTCGCGCTGGCGACCCGTGTGGCTCCTCCGCCGGGAATTTCCCAGTTTGTGTTCCACAGAAATTCATCTGAAATTGCGGCGTCCACTCGCTCTCTGTGCTTTCACTGGGAGCTACAATCCTGGGCTGTTGTTAATCAGCCATTTTGGATCTCTCCGCCCGGTGATGAAGTTTTTTCTGTTTCTTAGTTTTCCTTTGGCGGACGCTGCTTCCCCGCAGAGCTGGACCTTCCCTGTTCAGCTGTGCTTACTGTGAAACTCCCAGTCCTCAGCGCTTCCAATTGCTGTTCTCCTTGTGGGGTTGGGACCAGCCGAGCCGGACACAAAGGGCACCCCGTCCCGTATACTCCGCGCTGAGAAGCGCCGTGCCGGTGCGCCGGCAAAACACCCGTGCCGGCCAAAAAAGTTGCGCTGGCGACCCGTGTGGCTCCTCCGCCGGGAATCTCCCAGTCTGTGGGCAACAAAAATTCATCTGAAAGTGCGGCGTCCACTTGCTCTCTGCGCTTTCACTGGGAGCTACAATCCTGAGCTGTTGTTAATCGGCCATCTTGGATCTCTCTCCTGTATTTTTTAAACTTGTACTAATTCCTTGGGATTTCTTTTTTATTCTAATTGAATTTATTTTTGTTCCTATTTGTATTTACAGTTTTGTTTTTTCCTTTTCTTTTTCATGAGAATACCCCAAATTGTACAAGCCTAACTAGGTTATTTTAAAAACCTAGTTTGGTTAAGGTAAGGAGAAAGAAAAGATGATAAGGACAAGGTACAAGGTGAAGGGGGGTCTGTTGGCTCTTTCCATGGAGGTGGAACTTCGAATATGTATACAAAGGCTGAAAAAGGCAGTAGAAAAAAAAAAAAAAAGCTAAAGGTAGAAGAAGAGGAAATATGTCCTATATCACTCTGGTGTCATATGCTGCCACACACAAACTCAGTCGTACTCTTCAACGTGATCTATACTAGCTGTTCACTTTCCAGATAGCCATCATTTCCAAAAGCATTCTCAACCACTAAAAGATAAAAATGTCTGTGTCCCCGGAGCTTTCAAGTTCCTGTTCATTCAGACTTCCAACCACTCATCTATCTATTCAACAAACATTATTGAGCACTTACCCTGTCCTGGTTTCTATGCAGAAACACCGAGGCATTCATTTCTACAGTGCTTCTCATTGGTCCAGCCCACGTCCTATAATCCCTCTGAAAGAATCAGTCCAAGCCAACAACAGTCATCGCACAACCACCACGCCTGGCACTGTGCTAGACTCTGCTGTCAGCAAGGCAGATAGAGCCTCGGGCCTCTTGGAACATACAGCCTAGGAGGACATTCTTTCCAGGATTTTAAAATCGCCAGACATATTCCAGACTTGTTCTCCTTCTGTTACTTGTTTCCACATGAATTAATAGAAGCGATCATAGTAGGCAGTCTAGACCAATGTTTTTCAGTCTTGACATTATTGACATTTTGGATCACATAATTCTTTTATGTAGTGGGCTGTTCTGTGCATTGTAAGATGTTTGCCAGCATCCCTGGTTATCTGCGCACTAGGTGCCAGTAACACTCGCCCAGTTGTGACAGCCAAAAATGTATCCAGATATTGTCAATTGTCCCTTGAGGGACAAAATTCTTCCATGCTCACCCTGGTTGAGAAGTACTGAGCTAGGTCATCCTTGGCAGACTCCCCAGAATGTCTCAGACACACACTCAGGAAGACAGCACAATCCACTGTCTGATGACAGAGGCAGGTAGTAACACCAGACAGATCATTTTAAAAGAAAAAAAATATACAGATAGATAGATAGATAGATAGATAGATAGATAGATGTTTTTTTGAGATAGAGTTTCACCCAGGCTGGCGTGCGGTGGTACAATCTCAGTTCATTGCAACCTCCGCCTCCCAGATTCAAGCAATTCTCCTGCCTCAGCCTCCTAAGTAGCTGGGATTACCGGCATGCACCACTAGGCCTCGCTAATTTTTTGTATTTAGTAGAGATGAGGTTTCACCATGTTGGTCAGGCTGGTCTCGAACTCTTGACCTCAGGTGATCCACCTGCCTCAACCTCCCAAAGTGCTGGGATTGCAGGAGTGAGCCACCATGCCCGGCCCATTTCAGTATGAATGCTGATGACAGGTACGCATACAGTATTGTATGTTTCCTCTCTCCCTCCTTAACTATCTATGTGTACCAATTTCAAAAAGCTGTCTTGATGGTTGACTGTGACTTCTTACTGAGAAATAAAGAAGTGATTAACTGCTGCAAAAATCTTGATTTGCCTTCTTAACAATTCCATCTTTTAGGAAGTAGGTAAAGCAATCTTTTAAAAAACCACTGCTTTGATTTAATTCTAACAGGAAGTAGTTGGTGATATATCTGGATGGCTAGGATGAAGTAACACTGTTAGGGTCTACCTGATTTCTTCAGAATTTGGAAACTATTTCTGAGTATTCTTAACTTATGGCAATATAGTTATTTGCATAAGTCCAATATGACTCTGTTTCCTTTTGCAGCAGGATGCAATTGGAAGAACTGGTTGTTTTACGAAGGCTTTGACTGGAATGATGTGCTTTCCTTTAAGGAATCAAAATTCACTGATATAGCTAATAAAATCCCCTTGGGAAAACTACCTTATACCTTGTTTACACAGTCCCTGTGCAGGGTTTCTGACTTGTGGTAAGTAAAAAATGTCATTTTCTAACAGGCCCAGGAGCCCCAAGTTATCTTGAGACCTCAAGAGGACAGGAATTTGCTCAACTCATAGATATTTGAGGGTTAAAACCTATGGCTGAGCTTGGCTTTAAAAAAAAGTCTTATCTGAGATTCCTTGTGGAAAAGAGTTCCATCAAAGCCAATTTTTTTAAAGCCTATGTAAAAAATAATTATTCTTGCTGCACTTTAATATAAATAATTGGATCAAGTATAACAAAGCAAATCGGTCTTACCATGGTCTGTCTTTAGTAAAAATGGGAGACCAGAGAGAGAGAACAATTATGTTTTGAAAACTATGTTATACCTGTTATTACATTCCAGTCTCATCAGTTGTTTTTGAGGGTTTTTTTCTGCAATTTAGACTAACCCTGCGTATTCCTGTGAACCAACCAGTGATCCCTGGCTGCAGCTCAGAAGAAACAAGAGGGATGGGTAACGTAAAAATCTGGATCAATATTCTAACTCGAGGCACATATTGGAATCAGCTAACAACCCCATATAGGCTTGGTTTCAACAATTGCCCAGTTCACAGAAAGCCTTCTAATTTAGTTTACTTGGGATAATTTAATTTATTTTGCTTTACTCTTGTGAAGCATATTGCTGCTTTACTCTATGTGTAGAAATGCAGGATAAGCTTACTGAATGTTTTCTTAAATACTTATTAATCTTCCAAATATCACCTTTTGCCAGAACTCAGAGTTATGAATGGTCTTCACCACACTGATGCTTTCTGACTGAGCTCCTCTCTGCCCTAAATACAAGAGACCTTAATAGTTAGGTGGGAATATCATCACCCCTATTCAGCCTGAAGAAGTTACTGATGTTGGATCTTTGTCCCTCTACAACCCTTAATATTAAGGGTTCTTTTATAAAAGGGAGGGGGGAAATGTCAGAAGCGTTTGAACCAGAGCAACTCTATTTTGAATAGGAGCTGCATGAAATAAGGCTGAGAACTGCTGGGCTGCATTCCCACGAGGTTAAGTCATTCTAAGTCACAGGACGAGATAGGAGGTCCGCACAAGATACGGGTCATAAAGACCTTGCTGATAAAACATTTTGCAGTAAAGAAGCCTGGCAAATCCCACCCAAAACCAACAGGGCAACAAAAATGACCTCTGGTCGTCTTCACTGCTCATCATACACTAATTATAATACATTAGCATGCTAAGAGACATTCCCACCAGCGCCATGACAGTTTACAGATACCATGACAACATCCGGAAGTTACCATATATGATTTAAAAAGAGGAGGAACCCTCAGCTCTGGGAATTGTCCATGCCTTTCCCAGGTAAACTGATAAATAATCCACACGTTGTTTAGCATATCATCAAGAAATAACCATAAAAATGAGCAACCAGCAGCCCATGTCATTGCTCTGTCTCTGAAATAGCTATTCTTTATTCCTTGACTTTTTTAATAAACTCATTTTTGCTTTTTAAAAAAGAAAAAAAACCAGATCCTGCCTGTGCTCACCCATGTTTCTTGTCTTTAGAAAAACAAAATTGTGAGGGGAGAAAAATCATGTCAAAGGAAGTCATAATCCCATACCAAAGAGCCTCCCCAGGAAAGAGAAAGGTTTTAAAGAGTAAGTTCCGGTTACTCCAGAAAACCAAGACACATGGTTGGCTTCTTTGGTTTTCTTGTATATTGAGAAAAATAAAAATAATAAAAACAAAACACAAGGTTTCTCGTAAAATTCTTAAGGAAGAAAAGAAGATGAGTTTTAAAGATGTGGAGATAAGAGTTACCTGGCATTCTCTCATAAGATTAAATATTTAGCAAGCCGATACAAACCTTTTTAGAAAGTAATTTGTCAATAGCTACCAAGACCCCAGTTTTGCGTCTTGGTGAGAAGCTGAGTGGGCTACTATTTTCTGAGACGGGAAGTATAAAGAGTTCAGTCGGCCACATTGCAATGCATTTAAAGGTGAGGAAAGAGAAACAATAAAAATAGACCCTTCTCTTAAGACATTCCCATTTAAATGGGAAAAAAAAAATGGTAGGACATTATGTAAAGGGTCATGAAGAGGTAGAGAGTATTTCGTTTTTGTTCTTAGTGGTATTTAAAAAGGGAAAAGACCTAGGCCAATGAAAGGATCCAGTGGAGGGAAGACATGAAGAGACGGGAGGTGATTGAGCCGGGGCCAGTGGGGCTCAGACCAGCATTGATGCCTGGGAGGAGAGATACTTCCTCCCCGGAGGGAAAAGAGGAGGAGGAAAGGTGGAGGAGGCGATGGAGAGAAGTTACCAGTTTGAAGATAGTGGGTAGGAAGTTGAAGGGACTCCTGCCTAATGGTCTCTAGTTTCCATTTCTTCTGCAAAGAAGGAGGCACGTGCTTTGCTGAGAGGGCAGAGGACTGAGGTAAGGGGCCTTGAGGATAAGGGTGAAGGTTTGAAATAGTCACTGTGGGAAATGGGAGAAAGAATTTATTAGGGCCAGTAAGAGCTACTCTGAGACCCCAGCTTGACTGAAACAATGACCCAAAATTTACTCCTTCCCTCTTCCCTTTGCTCTTTTCCTCCCTCCATTCACCCGTCTCTCCACGCATACATGTGTACATGAACTTCCTCATGTATTCACTCATCTAATAACTACACAGTAAGCACTTACTATGTGCTAGTCTCTGTATGCATACAAGAGATGGATGCAGCTCCTTCCCTGGAGCTTCCAGTCCAGTGAATCAACACAATTAATCAGATGCTTTCACTATTGACAATAAGTGTTAGGAAAAGGAAAATACAGTATGCTTAGAGGGCATATAAAAGGGAGCACATCACTTGAATTTGGGGGTTGAGAATGGCTTTTGTAAGAGGAATTAGTCTGAGGGGATTAAGCCAGGGAAAAGTGAGGACTGGGGGTAGTGAATATTCCAACAAGAGGGGAAAAGAATTAAATGCCCAGAGACACCAAAACGAGATTTATTTATGGAATAGAAAGTAGCTCACTGGTTAGAACATAGGCTAAGGAGGGCAGGAAGTGAGCTTATTACAAAATGTAAACTTTACACTCACAACTTCTGCTTTCTCATCTCCCACAGTGGCTACTAAAGAGTTTTAAGCAGAAGAGTGAAGTAAACAGAGAACCATTTTGGACAATGTATACTCACAGCAGGGTAGAGAACAGGTTAGCTAGAGAGAATGCAGTAAATAGAGCAGTTAGGATAGCAAATCATTGTGGAAATTGGTGATAACAGAAAATGGTGGCTTGATAGGTAGCATGGGAGTACATGGAATTGGACATATTAGAAAGATATTTTTGAAAATAGAATTAACTGGACTTACTCATTGGGCATAAGAAGCAAGGGAAAGAAAAGAATCAAGGATGACTCCTAGAATTCTGGACTGAGCAACTGGGCAAGTGGAGATGCCATTTATAGAGGTGGGGAACAGTAGAGGAGCAGTAGGTTTGGGGAAAAGAAGGATTACCGTAGTTTTTTTTTTTTAAGTCTATAAATTTTTTGACAGTCCTCTCATCAGATGATGGACTTTGTGCCCCTTTTCCTTGAACTCGAGTAGACTTGGTGATGGCCTTGATGACTGGAATACAGCAGAAGTGTGACCTGCAAAGCTAGCTTAGAAAACACTATGCACCGTTTGCTTGTTTCTCTTGGGACACTAACTCTGGGAGACTTGTGCTGGGTGATGCCAGCCACCCAGCTCTTTGAGTCTCCCTCGATTCAGGCAGTAGCCCTGTGAGTGAAGAGCTCTGCATGACTCTAGGCCACACCATGATCTGATTGCAAGCACATGAAAAGCCCTGAGTAAGACATAATGTACAGTCTTCCCCCAGATCTGTGGACAAAATAAATCATTGCTATTACTTTAAGACACGGTATTGTGGCAGCTTGTTAAACAGTAACACATATCGGGAATAGGGATGATGCGTCAAGTTTTAGACGTGTGTCTGGAGAGTCTAGAGAAGATATTTAAGAGACAGAAATTCAGGTCTTGGCCTCAGGCAACTGCTTTGGGCTTAGGAATTTACGTATGCTCTTCCCACGCTTTCATTTGAATCAGCTTGTGTGTGTGTCATGATTTCAAAGCAATTGCAAGTTTTTTATTTGATTTGATCTTAATAGCAACCCCTTGAAGAAATGAGAAACAGATGATTACATCCATCACAGAACTGAGGAAACAGTATTTCTAGTACAATACTATTTCTCCTCTATCCTGCTAAGTGTTGTGGACAGACAGGGAATTGCCTGGTTGTGGAGTGTGCCCTGAATCATTGCCTCGAAACCAAAGAGCTGAGAAACCCAAGTCTGCAGAGAGAAGGAAGAAGAGAGCTAAGAGTGCTTCTCAAACTTTTCTACAGAAGCATCCCTTACTGCAGAGGAGAGAACGACTTCACTTTCCGGGAAGATATGGATGTAGAGTCCAAAAGGAAGTTTTTTGAAGTTGTTCATTCATTTGTTTAACAGTTATGTATTGAGCACATGCCACGCCCCAGGCGCTGTGCTAAGTTCAGCAGCACAATACTGCACATATTTCTGTCCTCAGAAAGTTTAGGAAACAGATGATCACAAACCATAATCTGGAGCCTGAGGCTCCCGTGTGACCATGTCTTCAGAACACAGTCACAGGCAGACAGTCCAGGAAGAAGTCACATGAAAACGGAAGCTTAAAAAACAGGCCGGAAGAGAGGGGAGGGAGGAAAATCTAGGTGGAAAGAAGGCATGGACATAAGCCCAGAGGCAAGAGAAAGCACTTCTTTTAAGGCAAACAGTAAAATTAAGAGATTTAGACACATTGACCTTAATCAAGATTCCCTGCTAGGAAAACCATACTTGCAATAAAATGGTTTGGAAGTTAGACCTGTGTGCCCTTACACGAATTTCTTAATCTCTCTGAAAGATAGTATTCTCATCTGAAAAATGTAGATAATAATAGCCACCTCACCGTTTTTTATGAAAGTTAAATGAAAAAGTATGCAAAATGCCTAACACAATGTCTGACAGATAGTAAATGCTTAATTTGTATTTTACTAACCTAGGTTATAGAAATAGATAACCTAACCTCATCAAAACCAATATTATCCATTCAAAGGATAACATAATCAGGTGGGGTCTGCATGTTTCAATCAAAGAAGAATCAATGTCCAAGATGAAGCCTAGGGATGACCAACTGTCAGGACGTTTTCAGTATGCCCAGAGAAAGTCCTGAAATATTCCAGTTTTTGCCAATAGTTAGATGAATACTTCATGTCAGCCCCCTACTCCCAAGGCCATACCAGTGTCCTATGCATTGAGTCAGCCCCACAGAACCCATACAGCTGTGGACTCACACAGTCACGAACCAAAGGACTGCCAACCTGAGAGGCAGAGGATGTGAGAGCCCATCCTCCAAACATTCTATCTCATCTCCCTAAAAGTTACACTCTATCATCATTTTGTGCCACGGTATAACTATCCCATGTTTGTTCATTTTTACTGTTTTACTCACAGTAGTGAACATTAATGCCCTTTAAAGTAAAATGACCTGAGTATTTACTTGGGGGAATAGCAAGGAAGTCAGAAGTTTCATTGCTGTTTCAGCTGGCAAAAGAAGACAGGAACTGGATGAAGAAAGAGGGTGAGGCAGCTCTAATGGGAAAAGGAAAGTTAGCTCTCAGAGGAATGGACCTTAACTCTTAGCAATCAGATGTGTTAAGATTCCTTTGATCCCCATATACTTCCAGCCTCTTCTAAGACCCTCATTCAGAGACCCCAGACAGCAATCCTTTCTAAGCTTTTCTTTCTACAATTTTGATCTTTTATTTGGGTCAATGACAATATCATTTATCTTGGCTCAGGACACAATGCCTCACATACACAGTGGTCTCAAAGAATGCCTAAGGGAGTACAGCATGTCTGAGCACAAAATGTAGCAGCTTCTTCTTATTCAAAATGCAAAAACAAACACTTTCCCATAACTTCATGGACCACCAGCCATAAGACAAAATACAAGGGCCTATTTCTCCTTCTCCCCAGCATCCTGTTTTGGTCACATTCCCTTGGGAAAGGAGATGAAGCTCAATTCTTCAGTGCTCAGGAAGGCTCTCGGCCATGCCATGGCCCTGCTACCGGAATGGAAATACCTGCTTTCCAGACCCCAGATCCCGCTTCCAGGGTTGAACCACATCCCATCTCCCTCCCCTTTCCCAGCTGACCATGGCTTCAGTGCACAATCACAGGCAGACGGTTGGTGGAAAGTACCTTGAATGCTGGTAGCGAGGACTAACGGATGCAGCAGTAGCAGTTCCAGAGCCAGATGCCAATCCCAACCTCTGGAGCACATGCTTCCTTCCAGAACTTTCCAGGAATGCAGCAGACAGTTGAGAGCCTGGGGAGAAAGGGACCAGGGTTAAAAGGGAACTTACCAAATAGGCTTAGAGGAAAATACCCACTGAGCTTTTCTCTCCACCCACCACACTTACGTGGGGCCCCAGAAACCAAAACAGGAAGTCTTGTAAATTTTTTTTACTAAGAAACAGAACAGAAACAGACCAATTTTGTTTGAATGTACATGAGTGCTTTTCCGTAGGGAGAAGATTCATAGCTTCTACTGGACTCTCAGGGGGGCGGTCAGTGCTCAGAAAAGATTAAGGGACTCTGATGGATAATCTCTGCTTTTGGTTTCCAGGCAGGGATCACTGATTAATTCAGGGGCTAAGACACAGGAGGTACTCACTCAAGCCTGAGTAGGTGTCATTCATAGCAGAAAGTCTGGGAAATCAGACCCACACAGCCGTAGTGCGACATCTCTTACCCTCAGCGCCACCCTCTAGCTCTTCCTCCTTTATGATAATTCACTGTTTGAAGCTTGACATCAGTCTATCCACTGAACATTGGAAGAAAAGTAAGATTACTTGGCCCAAAATAATGGATTCCCCCTCCTTGTGGTCTGTATTAGTGTGTTCTCACACTGCTAATAAAAACATAACCCAGACTTGGTAATTTATAAAGGAAAGGGGGGGTTGTTTTGTTTTTGTTTTTGTTTTTGTTTTTAAGACAGAGTCTCACTCTGTAGCCTAGACTGGAGTGCAGTGGTGCAATCTCAGTTCACTGCAACCTCCATCTGCCGGGTCAAGCATCTCTCCTGCCTCAGTCTCCCGAACAGCTAGGATTACAGGCAAGCACCACCATGCCCAGCTAATTTTTGTATTTTTAGTTGGGTTTCACCATGTTGGCCCAACTGGTCTCAAACTCCTGACCTCAAGTGATCCACCTGCCTCAGCCTCCCAAAATGCTGAGATTACAGGCATAAGCCTGTGCCCAGCCAGGAAAGAGGTTAAATTGACTCATAGTTCAGCATGGCTGGGGAAGAATCACGAAATCTGCAATCATGGCACAAGGGAAAGCCAATACATCCTTCTTCACATGGTGGGAGGAAGGAGAAGCACCAAGCAACAGTAGGGAAAGCCCCTTATAAAACCATCAGATCTGGTAAGAACTCACTCACTATCACGAGAACAGCATGAGGGCAACCGCTCCCATGATTAAATTACTTCTCACTGGGTCGCTCCCATGACGTGGGGATTATGGGAATTACAATTCAAGGTGGGATTTGGGTTCGGACACAGCCAAATCCTATCATGGTCTAAGAAATTTCAAGCCCATTCCTATTGAATCTAAATTAGTTATTTGCCCACCCAGGACCCCTAGGCAAGCCACAGTTCCTGATATAACACATTTGTAATCATTTTTTAATTGGGGGACATTTCTGATTCTCAACATAGAGATGAATAATAAAATGTCTACTCTCCTCAATCCTCAAACCTGGAGGACATTATGTTAAGTGAAATAAATCAGGCACAGAAAGATAAATACCACATGTTCCCCATTGTATATGGAAGTTTAAAATAAATGAGCTCATATAAGAGTAAAACTGTGGTGGTTATTAGAGGCTGGGAAGGGCAGGGGGGAATGGAGGATGGGGATAAGTTGATTAATGGATACAAAGTTACAGCTAGAGAAGAGGAATCAGTTCCAGTGTTCTGTAGCACTATAGGGTGAATATAGTTAAGAATAATTTATTGTATATGTTCAGAAAGCTAGAAGAGAGAATTTTGAATGTTCCCAACACAAAGAAATGATCAATGCTTGAGGTGATGGGTATCCTAATTACTTTGACTTGATCATTACACATTGTATACATGTATCAAAATATTAGTCTGTACCCCATAAATATGTACAATTATTATATGTCAAGTGAAAATAAAAGGAAAAAAAAACATAAAAGTGAAAAGAAAGAACTCTGCAAAGCAAAATTCAGGACAGCACCAGAATCAAATTCCTCTTGGTCAAATTGATCACACTTTGGAACTGTGTATTTTTTCCTAGCAAATTGATGGGACACAACCCTGCTCCTTCAGCAAGAAAAAGATAACATTGTGTTAAGTTTTTTTAAAGGAGACACTGTAAATTAATGTTATATTCTTTTTTGGGGGGGGAAGAGGTCACAGGCTCCTGCTCTGTCACCCATACTATAGTGCAGTGACCACTAAGCTTGGCTGATTTTTTTTTTTTTGTAGAGATGGGGTCTCACCAGGCTGGTCTTGAACTTCTGAGCCATGGGATTCACACTCAGCCAGTGGCTGAATCGGGTACCCTGGGCAACATGGCAAAACCCCAACTCTACTAAATGTAAGGAAGCGTGCCGTGACCTGCTTCCACCTTGGGCATCAGTGTCTAAAAGAGGGGAACAGAGTAGCACTAAGAAACTCAGAGTTGTCAGCAACTATGGAGCCCCAAAGGGCATTATAGCTTTTGCCTGGGGAGTCCCAAGGTCTGAGACCCCAAGAAATGCTATAGCTCTCTCTCGTTCCTGCCACCTGCAGCTCAGTAAACGAGGGTGTGTCACAGCCCTCAATTGGTCCCAGTGCCCCACAGCTCAGCAAACAGGGGCATCTTACAGCTCATTTCTATCAAAGAGTCTGCAATGTGCCTACAAGAAATGGAAAACACATAAGAAACTCTATGAGAGTTATGCCAATCTGAAATTAGGCACTCAGAGAATATGGGGTCTTGAGTAGCCCACAAGTGTTCAAGGAGGAGCATGGGATTGAGCTGAGGACAGAAGACAGATATTCTGGTAGATTAAACAGGGCCTTGAATGCCACAACGGGCACAGCTTTGGTAGTGCATGAAGAGTGAGAGAAAGCCAAGTCATTCCAACGAATTATCCCCCCCAAAATTAGAGCAAAAATAGGAACAGGGTATATCTCCCAGGAGACAGAATTGATGAGAACAGGTGGCTAATGTTACAGTAGGTAGTCAGGCAGACATGAGCAGGGCAGGAGAGAGCCTCCCACACCACCGGCAATGACAGGCAACCATCAGGTGATGGTCAGGCCATTGTTAAAGTGCCTCTCTAAAATAATGCTTGGTAGCGGCCAGCACCAGGGAAAGGCAGTCTCCAAATACATAGAAAAATCTGAAACTGGTGATCAGCAGCTTCCCAATAAGATCTCAGGAATTGTGTGAGTGGGCTCACACGTGCACACCAAGAGGGAAAATGGCAAGTTTAACTGGTATATCACCTTCCTCTAGGAACACTCAACTGGAAGAGAAAAATGCCTGGCCAGGCATGGTGGCTTATGCCTGTAATTCCAACACTTTGGGAGGCAGAGGCAGATGGAGCACTTGAGGCCAGGAGTTTAAGACCAGCCTGACCAACATGGTGAAACCCCATCTCTACTAAAAATACAAAAATTAGCCAGGCGTGGTGGTGAGCTTGTAATCCCAGCTACTCAGGGGGCTGAAGCACGAGAACTGCTTGAACCCACGAGGCAGAGGTTGCAGTGAGCCAAGATCGCGCCACTGCACTCCAGCCTGGGAGACAGAGTGAGACTCTGTCTCAAAAACGGTCAGAATGGAAGAATGCCTCAAGTGAGCATGCATACAACTCCAGTGAATACATTGCATGTGTGGCCCCTCCTAAGTGCCAGCAGGCCACTGTGCATGCAGATAGCCCACCCCAACAGAAGAATCAAGGGAGAAGGGACGCTAATGTACTTTGGTCCTGTGACTCAGATATGTTCTCTGGCAGTCAGAGATTTCTACACCTCGCCTTCTTTGGCTGAAGGCATTCAACCCCCATATGTGGTTTTCTTCTCCCCTTTGCTCTCCTTCTTAATAACCAACCCCTAGAACAATTCCTCTCAGCACTCCTGGACAGGAGGCTTGCAAGAGTGACAGGGCTAAAGCCTGAGACTGGCAATGTCTGGAGTTTCCTCTGTTTTTTCAACTACTATTTGCTCTTTCCCCAAAGCCCACAATGCCTATTCTCTTGTCTTCTGAAATGGCCTTGCACACCCACTGAACCATCCACCTCAGAGGCAAGTCCGCCTTTTCTCTGTTTTCATTTTGCATGCCATGTGACTTCTTAGACACACACTCCCTGTTATTCGTGTGCCCATGGCTCTTGCTGTGGCCCATGGCTCTGGCTGTGTTTGCGTAGCAGCAAAGACATGGGCTCCCTTCTGGATATCCCCTGAGATTTACAATTGTTCTTACCCAACCAGCGCAGATGACCACCAACCCTTCCCCTGTCTGCTGGCGCATTGCCAGGACAGATACTAATGGGAATCCCAGCTCTGCCAATTCTTTATGACTTACTATACGCTTTTTAGGCCCATTATGCCCCAGAGGCAAATTTTCTGGTGCCTCCTGAAGCAGTTTGTCCACCTGCATAGGACCTCACTCTGTGGCCCATTTAAGAACCCTGAGTACTTGCTTTTTTTAAGTTAGCACCCCTTTGGAAGCAGGGAAAATTCTTCCTTTGCCATTTGTGACTTCTTACTACAAGCCTCAAGTCCTCCAGAAGTTACTACCTTATGTCAAGAGGGCAAATAAATGTCGTCCTCTCAAATCCAAAGGCTGCTGTTTTTGTGAGCCCATGAAGACTTTCTGTGAGTATCTCCCTCACTTCCTCCTGTAGCCTCCATTTCTCCAATCACTTCTATTTTCTTCACAACATGCATGAAGGCCTTCAAAGTCATAGTCAAAGAAAGGGAAGTCCAGCTACTTGCAACAGTGAGCTGAAAAACAGACTTCTGGAAGGCTGAGGCAGAAGAATTGCTTGAACCTGGGAGGTGGAGGTTGCAGTGAGCCAAGATCATGCCCGGCACTCCAGCCTGGATGACGGTGAGACTGTGTCTCAAACAAACAACACAACAGCAGCAGCAACAGTCTTCTTACCTTACTTAAGACTTAGCAGTCTTACTTACCTAGTAGTAAGGTTACCTACTACTTCTTACCTACTTTAAAAATGTGGGCAATGGGAATCTGAGAAAAGAATCGTTTTGTTGCTAGGATGCTCCAAGCAGGAGTCACTTTAAGGCCCAAGGCCATAGGAGTAAGAGATTCCCAGGACAGAGAGGAAGACTGGTCCCAGGAAAACAGATTGCCATTAGAACAGAGATGAAAGCAAAGTTAGGGGCACATGGTAAGACCGGTTTATTCTGGAACCCCAAGGATGAACAGGGGGACCCCCTGTTCAGTCCAAGGGCATTCCTGCTGAACTGAAAGAATAAGCTTAGGCAAAGCTTCAGACTCTATGGTGCACTGGATAGCCTTAAGTAATTGTTGCAGCGTATTTAAAAATACTTTCTGCTCTTTTGTCAACTTCTGACCCATGGTAATCCGATCCTTGGTATTACACTCATTGGTTCTGTCCTCCTGAAAACGGGTCAGGACTGTCCCTCACCAGTATTCCCCAAAGACTGGTGTGTTATCCTACCCCATGCATAATTTCAAAGTGACCATGGCAGGGTCACCCCTTGCAGTTTGCTCTGCAGTGATTGCAGAGAAATAAGTATTCAGACAATTACAGCTGAACGGGGCAGGGAGCAGCTCCTCTGAGGGAGTGCTGCTCCAAGATCTGTCCGCCAAGTACTTACTGAGAGGCTTGTTAAACTACAGTTCAGACAAACAAGAGACATCCACCAAGTGGCTTTTTGCAGTCGTGTCATGAGGCACATATGGCCTTGTTTGTTACGTCTAGAAGCACTCAAACCATATTCTTAGAGGCCGTGTTCGGCGCTCATCACACATTCTGCTCCTTGTCCTGTCTTCAGGGTCAAGGAGTTACAGTCTCATGCACAAACAACACGCACACAGTGCCTCACTATTTTTTCATGCATCCACCTCAAATGCCTTGTACACAAGCTTGAATGTGTTCCTGTGCACTCACTACACTGGGCACATACTGGAATTGGCATCAATCCCATGCGCCCAAGTCTTAGCAGCATGACTGCAGCCACCAGCTACCTGGGTGTGTCAGCAACCTCAGGATTTTTTGGAGCTGCCCTCAACCCCTTGATTTATTTTGACATCTCTACTTGTCCTTTTTGGTCCATGTCTTCCATATCTAATAACCTGACTGTGTTCGCTCATCTTCAGAGCATCAAGCTCCAAATGATCGTCAGTGAGGAATACGTCCTCTCAACATTCAAGAGTTATCCTTCTACACTGAGCCCTTAGACTGCCCATCAGTGGGACATGAAAGAGGTTAAGTCCTGCCCCTTTCTCTGTTGGACCTGGCTGGACACTGCTTTCATGAACCCACAGAGTCGCTCTGCCCTAACTGCTAGCAGGAGGCCAAGACCCACAGAGTAACCACCGCTGCCCCTCTGTGAGCAGGGAGCAGTTTATAGAAGACTGACCTTTGTCCATTTTCCTCCCAAAAATTGGGGTACTGGACCCTTGAGGGGGAAAATGTTACAGTAGGTAGTCAGGCAGACATGAGCAGGGCAGGAGAGGCCCCCTGCCAGGAATGTCAGGTAACCATCAGGTGATGGTCAGACAGTTGTTAAGCTGCCTCTCTAAAATAACAATTAGTCACAGCTAGAGAGAGGGAAAGGCATTCACCCAATAGATAACACAAAATCTGAAGCTGGTGATCAGCAGTTTCCCATTAAGATCTCAGGAGCTGAGTGAGTGAGCTCACACATACGTACTAAAAGGCAAAATGGCGGCATTAAGTGGTGTAACCCTTTCCTCTAAGAACACTCAACTGGTAAGGGAAGAACGCCTCAAGTGAGCATGCATACAATTCCAGTGAACACACTGCACATGAGGCCCCTCCCCAGTGCTAGCAGGCCACTGCGCGTGCAGACAGCCCACCCCAAGGGAAGAATCAGAGGAAAAAGGATGCAAGACCCTGGAAGTACGCCAACATATAAAACGCCAAGTCGAAGGTCAAACAGTGCACTTGGTCTCTCAAGCCACCTGCTTGACCCTCTTCCAAATGCACTTTTTAAAAAAAATTCCAGCTCCAAAGCTTTTCCATAAGCTTTCACTCCCAGTCTAAAACTTGCCTTGCTCTCTCCCTCTGCCTTTTGCCCCACGGTTGAATTTTTTCTTCTGAAGAGACAGTAATTGAGGTTGCTGCAAACCCATATGAATTCACCACCTCTAACACTAAGACGCAGAAAAGACGCCTGCCACCTCTGAGCTCCAGAGTCCAGAGTGTAAAAGAAAATGGAGGTTGAAGAGCCTGGTCAGAGGACTGTAGTCCTCCTGTCAGGAGTCTTCAGAAGGTCTACTGCCCAGTGTGTTTGCTCAGACATTTGATGCTTTAGTCAGCAGAGAATAGGAAAACCTATTGTCACCCCCGTTAGGACTAGGGCCACTGCTATTCCTGGCTGACTTTTCACAGGTTCCAGTGTAACCAAGTGCCCCCATTATTCTAAGAGATAAAATGCTTTATTTTACATAATGTTTGTATATTTTATATAACGTTTAATTGCTTTTTACCCCCTTTTCTTTTTTCCTTCCCCCTTTCCCTCTACTTCCTACTTAGCCATTTTGAAATGCAAAATAACCTCTCACCTCCCACTCACTAGACACTCCCTACAGGGCAAGATCACCTATATGCTCCAAGACAGATCTATCAATTTGCAGATCAAAGCATGTCCTCACCGAACTCCTATCTTGAGAGGGGTGGGGTTGCCTCAGAAAGGCATGTGGAAAGCATGCCTATTGGCCGCTTTTACAACTTACTCCTGCCTGGGAAGGCACCAACTCAATTGCTCAGTAATTAACTGCCCAGTAGCAGGGAGACCACCTTGACCTTGACTTTTTGCGCCAAAGGCAAAGTGGCACATTTAAAAGAGGACAGTTTGTGCCCTCCTCCAAAACTAGTTTCAGAAATAAATTCACTTTTCTTGTGCCAGGCCTCACTTGTTAATTGGACTCTGCATGTGGCCAGCAGCTAACCTGCTTTTCAGTTACACCAGTAGGGGGCAGTACAACACTGCCTGAGTAGGATCCAGCTTGGCAGCCATTCCCAGGGAAACTAAAAGAACTGGGGTACTCAGGACGATTTCCAGAGTCTTTTTTTTTTTTAGATGGAGTTTCTCTCTTGTTGCCCAGGCTGGAGTGCAATGCCATGATCTCGGCTCACCGCAACCTCCACCTCCCAGGTTCAAGCAATTCTCCTGCCTCAGCCTCCCAAGTAGCTGGGATTCTGGGCATGCACCACCACCCCAGGCTAATTTTGTATTTTTAGTAGAGACAGGGTTTCTTCATGTTGATCAGGCTGGTCTCAAACTCCCGACCTCAGATGATCCACCCGCCTTAGCCTCCCAAAGTGCCAGGATTATATGTGTGAGCAACCACACCTGGCTTCCCAAGGTAAATTTAGCATGTAAGAGGCAACAGATGAAAGGGATCCTGAAGAGGAAAATAAGGGGGACCAGTCAGATTGAAGCAGGAGTGGCTGTGAACAAACCTTTTGAACACCGAACTGGGAAGGAAATGGCAGTTTTATTTGGTGAAGAGTCTTGGCAGACTTGCATCTCAAGAACCAAGTTCCCGACTAGAAAATCCTGGCCTCTTTTAAAGGTTCACGATCTTAGAGGGTACACGTGAGAGAGTCGTGATCAATGAAGTAAGCCAGGGGTACATGACTTAGGTGGGGGTCTAATTGTGATTAAGCAAGAACTGTGCCTTCCGGGGAGGATTCCTCCATACCATGCCTGTGGTCTATAGGTAGGATAGGAACGAGGGTGGGGGTTTCATCTGTGACCTCCAGTTCTGGCTAGTGGCACCGGTTTTGTCTCCTCCACTGACCCTATGTCTTCTATTTTCAACTTTTACTTCTCCTTTTGAAATACAATGCCTTCTGGATTCAGGTGACTCTCCTGCCTCAGCCTCCCAAGTCTGGGATTACAGACACGCACAAGGGTACCCAGCTAATTTTTTTGGTATTTTTAGTAGAGATGGAGTTTCACCATGTGGGCCAGGATAGTCTGGATCTCCTGACCTTGTGATCTGCCTGCCTCAGCCTCCCAAAGTGCTGGGATTACAGGCGTGAGCCACCACACCTGGCCAGAGGGTTTATTTTTATACTTTTTACTACTCGAAGAACTTGGCTAGTTCAGGAAAATGAGGATATTTTGATATGACTGAAATGAAGACTGGATAAGGAAAGCAGGTCCAGTTTCCAGACTGGTCCAGATCACTAATGTTTTAGTGTACATGATGAAGGGTTTAGATTTTATTTTGAAGGCTTGTGAAGGGAGGTAATTAAAGGATTTTGAGATTAGTGATATACTCGGGTTCACGAGTTAAAAAGAACATTCTGGTAAACAGAAGAATGAGACTACAAGCAAGGGGGGACATTCTAAGGCTATTGGGGGGATCCAGCTAAGTAATAATGAAGGCCTTGGCTTAATTATTGCTCAGCTTGGCTCAAGCAGGGCTGGTGGCGTGAAGGGCAGGGGTTCAAATGAGCAGAACTTGATACCTGGTTGCATACGGGGTAAAGGAAGAGGGAAGAGGAAGGGTCCAGTTCCTGGGTTGGGTGGTCAAATCCGTGAATAGGATAAGGGACAAGGTGGGACATGAGAGATGATAAGTTCAGTTTTGAATATGTTAAGATTAAGATGTCTAAGAGGCAGATGAATATATGTACCTGGGGCTCAGGAGAGAGATCTGAGCTATGATGTACCAGCACACAAATAATTATGGCACACAAATTCTTACTCAGAAAGAATATGTCAAGTGAAAGAGGGTTGGGGATGGAATCCCCTGGTAATACCAACATTTAAGGGGTGGCAAAGGATGAGCATGTGCAAATGAGACTGACAAAGATTTACTAGAAAGGAATAAGGAAAATTCGAGCATTTTAAAGGAAATGAAAGAGTTGGAGGAATTGAGATGTTGATGGTGTTGAGTGCCTGCAGCTTTTACAGGCTCACGACATAAGAGGCCAGTGGCTCTACTGGTGTCAAGCATTCCTTCATAGCAATGCAAACTGAACAAAAACAAAAAAATGGTGCTGAGGAGTTGGGCATTGCTGTAAAGGTACCTGAAATGTGGAAGTGGCTTTGGAACCTGGTAATGGGCAGAGGTAGGAAGAGTCTGCCGGGCTCAGAAGAGGACTAGAAGATGAGGGAAAGTTTGGGACTTCTTAGAGACTTGGTAAGTGATTACGACCAAAATGCTGACAGAAATAAGAACAGTGAAGGCCAGGCTGATGAGGTATCAGATGGAAATGAGGAAGTTACTGGAAACTGGAGTTAAAGTCACTCCTTTTACACCCTAGGAAAGAGCTTGACCGCATTGTATCCATGTCCTAGGAATTTGTGGAAGATTGAACTTAAGAGTGATGACCTAGGGTGTCTGGCAAAATAAATTTCTAGGCAGCAAAGAGCTCAAAGTGCTGTGTGGGTGCTTCCAACAGCCTATGATCAGACATGGGAGCAGAGGAATTACTTAAAGTTGGAACTTACGGTTTTTTTCTTTTTTTTTTTTTTTGAGACAGAGTCTCGCTCTGTCACCCAGGCTGGAGTGCAATGGCCCGCTCTCAGCTCACCGCAACCTCTGCCTCCCAGGTTCAAGCAATTATCCTGCCTCAGTCTCCCAGGTAGCTGGGATTACAGGTGCGTACCACCACACCTGGCTAATTTTTGTATTTTTAAGTAGAGACCGGGTTCCACCATGATGGTCAGGCTAGTCTTGAACCCCTGACCTCGTGATCCGCCCGCCTCAGCCTCCCAAAGTGCTGGGATTACAGACATGAGCCACTGTGCCTGGCTGGAACTTATGTTTTAAAGGGAAGCAGAGCATAAATTTTTGGAAAATTTTCAGCCTGGTCATGTGGTAGAGAGAGTAAACCATTGAGAAACCCTATGTGGGAAGAGAAAAGGATGAAAAACACAATTTGGGGAAATACCAGTGATAAGAATGAGCATGGAAAATGGACTCAGTGGAGAAAGACAGTAGAAGTGGTGTCGTGGAGAACTAGATAACGTAGACTTCTGTGGAAGAAATGATAAATGGGTCAAATGCTTAAGGTAAGTTGGGAAGATGAGGACTAAAAGTAGCCATTAGATTTGGCAACAGACCATAGCTTTGGTAGCTTGGGAGAGCAGAGGCCTGTCTGTCCTGTATGGGAGAGGAGGAGACAGAAAAAGCAATTATACTCTTCTCTCAAAGAATCTGATTTCTGCAGGGAGGAAAAGGAGAATAGCCTCAAGAAGGGTTTTGTTTCTTTTAAAAAATGAAAGTGAGCAGGTCATCTTAATAGCTGCCACCATAGATAGACACCCCTTTTACCTGACGGGCAGAAGCAAGGTTAAGGTGGCTTACCTTCTTCAGGGCAGGCAGATGCCTGACTTTTAGGGTTTAAAGCCTCGGTCATACCTGTGGGGTAGGCAAGATCATCAACTTAGGAAAGGAGATGCAATGTGATGGTGTGTGATGTGTGAGAACGCATGTGAAGGTCTGCACCTGTTACCAAACACCAGGGGTTCAGTCTAGGTCCTGCTGCTCATCACACAAAAAGAAGCAATGAGGGTTGCCAAGAAAGAAGGCTTTATTATTTTACTGGTTATATCAATCATAGAAATGAGAGCCATACCTCAAATTTACCCCTCCCTCTTGACTAAATGCTCTACCATTCTCAGGTAATTTACAAAGGAAAGAGGTGTATTTGGCTTATGGTTCTGCAGACTGTACAAGAAACATGGTGCCAGCATCTGCTTCTGGCGAGAGCCTCAGTAATCTATTCATGGTAGAAGGTGAAGGAGGAACAGGCAGCCACATGCAACACAGAGAGCAGGAGAGAGGGAGGAGGTGGTTCCAGGTTCTTTAAACATCTAGATCTTGTGTGAACCAATTACTGCAGGGAGGACAGCAAACCATTCACGAGGGATCTAACCCCGTGACCCAGTCCCCTCCCACCAGGTCCCATCTCCAACACTAGCATCAATTTCAATAGGAGATTTGGAGGGGACATACATTCAAACCATGTCATCTTTGAACTTGCAAATTAATGTTAGAAGTGAGAGAGTTCTGGGGGAATACCCACTAATTTCACATTTGACTAAACTTTGAAGATTCCGGAGGTTGAGGGAGTACAGAGAGAGGTACCATTGCCTCCTCCCTTTTTGGATCTTTCAGAATTGCAGGCACACTCAGTCATCCGAGGTGGGGATTCATAACAAGGGAGTTAAAACTCTACTTTTCTATGGTGGTGGCAATGTACTCTAAGAGATTAAATTGCATTCGGTTGTTACTCTGTTCTCTTGGTTACCCTCCGCCGCTTCCATTATTTGAGAAGAACTTTTTATAACTGATTATGCTGTTATATTTTCAGGAGGTAAATTCCTTTCATGATCCAGTAAATACATCATTTCCCTTTTGTGCTGATCTAACATCATGCCTTATATCTTAGTTCTTGCAGCAGTTGTACCCTACTTCAGACCATTTTGCATGACTTTCTAAACACAATGTTCTATGGTTTCAGTCCAAGGCCTTCCACTATAGTACCTGAGATAAATCTTTAAGTGCTTGGGGTCAGCGTGTAGGGGTCCAGTCACACCAGGCACTGTCCTTGAGACAAGCAAGGAGCAGCCTTCCTTCCTAGAGCTCCCTTCCCAAAGGTCATGCTGCGTGAATGGTGGAACCTAGACAGAGAGTGTGAGCGAAGGAGTGTGGAAACTGGAATGCACAGTAGAGATGTGAGATCTGAGATGGATCTACCACCTCTGCCCACTCACAAGTGACTCGTAGAAACTGGGAAAGTTTAAGAAGAGCACAGCAGACTCATAGTCTACAGAGCTAGACACATGTGACAGTCAAGTTTAGCCCTGTGAGTGCGTAGGAGGGGAACTAAAGCCCCCAGCGGAAAGGAGTGTGCTCCAGCTTCAGGCAGCAACCTCAAGGTTTCATTGTGCACCGTTGCCAACAGGAGTGTAGACTGTGGCTATGATGCAGCACGGCCACCGCCAAGGAGGGAAACGACAGTTTATCAGGTCTCTGGCTGGTTTTCGTGAAGCCTCAAGTGTTAAACTATGAAAGTTACATGCATTCTCAGGAAGGCTTTAACACCAATATCAGTATTTCACAGTAAATGGGAAGTATTCTATTCAAGATGTCCAAAAGTTGGTTAAATAGTGATTAAAATATATTAGTGGCCAGGCGCGGTCACTCATGCCTTTAATCTCAGTGCTTTGGGAGGCCAAGGTGGGTAGATCACTTGAGCCCAGGAGTTTGAAACTAGCCTGACCAACATGGGGAAACACCCATCTCTACAAAAAATACAAAAGTTAGACAGGTGTAGTGTCACACACCTATAGAGTATTCCTCAAGAACTCTCTCACGTCTAACATTAATTTTCAAGTTCAAGGATGATATGGTTTGAATGCATGTCCCCTCCAAATCTCATATTGAATCCCAGCTATCCAGGAGGCTAAGGTAGGAGGATCACCTGAGCCTGGGAGGTCAAGGCTGCCATGAGCCATGATCGTGCCACTGTGCTCCAGCCTGGGTGACAGAGCAATATCCTGTCTCAAAAAAAAATTTTATATATATATATATATATATATATATATATTATATAATTACATATATGTATACATGTAAGGTATTCAAATGTTCCTGTACTTCTTTTTAGCTTAACATTTAAAGTTTTCTATATCATGTTTTAATGTCAAACTTAGTTATTTTATAGAGATAGTTGTTGGCTTGTATTTGTTTGTTTGTTTTGAGAGAGGGTCTTGCTCTGTCACCCAGGCTGGAGTACAGTGGTACAATCACAGCTCAGGACAGACTCAAACTCCTGGACTCAAATAATCCTTCTCCCCCACCCTCCTGAGTAGCTAAGACTACAAGTGTGCACCATCATAATGAGCTAATTTCTTTTTAAATTTTTCTGTAGAAACCAGGTCTTATTATGTTGCCCAGACTGTCTTAAACTCCTGGCCTCAAGCCATCCTCCCACCTCAGTCTCCCCAGAGTGCTGGGACTACAGGTATGACGTATCTAGCCTAAATAATAATTTTAGATGATAGTTGAGTGCAAAATCACATTCGTAAGAAGGTGACTGCACACTATTCACAATAACAAAGAAATGGAATCAACCTAAATGCCCATCAACGGATAAAGAAAGTGTGGTACACATATACCATGAAATACTATGCAGCTATTAAAAAGGATGAGATCAGCTGGGTACCGTGGCTCACGCCTGTAACCCCAGCACTTTGGGAGGCTGAGGCAGGCAGATCACCTGAGGTAGGGAGTTCAAGACCAGCCTGACCGACATAGAGAAACCCCGTCTCCACTAAAAATACAAAATTAGCCAGGCCTGGTGGTGCATGCCTGTAATCCCAGCTACTCAGAAGGCTGAAGCAGGAGAATCACTTGAACTTGGGAGGCAGAGGTTGCAGTGAGCCAAAATTGTGCCATTGTACTCCAGCCTGGACAACAAGAGCAAAACTCCATCTCAAAAAAAAAAAAAAAAAAAGGATGAGATTATGTCCTCTGCACAGACATGGATGGAGCTGGAGGCCATTATCCTTAGCAAACTAACACAGGAAGAGAAAACAAGACACCGCATGTTCTCACTTATAAATGGGAGCTAAATGATGAGAACATGTGAACACATAGAGAGGAACAACACACATTGGGGGCTTTTGGAGGGTGGAGGGTAGAAGGAGGGAGAAGATTAAGAAAAACAACTAATGGGTACTAGGCTTAATACCTTGGTGATGAAATAATCTATACAACAAACCTCATGACACAAGTTTACCTATGTAACAAACCTGCACTTGTATCCCTGAACTTAAAAGTTTAGAAAAAGAGAAGGTAATGGCTATGCTTGCTATAAACATACTCTATAGATGTTCTGAAAAACAGGTGATTATTGAAATGCTATTTTTAAAACTACATTCGTTGTAACAGTACTGTAAGGCTGGCTTAAATAAGCAACAACAGTGTCTCAATTTGAGACGACACAAACTCCTCCCCCACCCCCCCAGGAAAGCAAAAGCATTCTTTTTAGATTTTCTGGGGTTTCTAAATTTTCCCCCACACTCTGCTCTACCGTCATACCAGTCTCACAAAAGATGGAGCCCTGAGGGCCTGAGAAATCAAACTGTTTCGTGCTTCCAATTTTTTTCTCCAAATACAAAGAAGGAAATGCCGGATATCATTCATAGTTACTCAACTTTTATTGCTCAGGATACCCATTTACTCATTTCACGTACATGTTGAAGGTCTGCTATATACCAGGCACTGTTCTAGTTATTGGGGACAGGGCAGTGAACAAAGCAGACAAAGTCCGTCTTATGGTGCTTCTTAGATTTTAGGATAGCAGATACTAGAAGGAAAAAATAATAATAAGTCAGAGTAGGGGGATAGAGAGTAAAATATCAGGGAGTGATGTTTTGTAGGGGCACAGGAAGCCCTGTCTGATAGGTGACACTGAGTTGATCTTAAGAAAGTGATAGCCGGCCAGGCGCGGTGGCTCACGCCTGTAATCTCAGCACTTTGGGAGGCTGAGGCGGGCGGATCACAAGGTCAAGAGATCAAGACCATCCTGGCCAACATGGTGAAACCCTGTCTCTACTAAAAATACAAAACTTAGCTGGGTGTAGTGGTGTGCCCATAGTCCCAGCTACTCAGGTTGTTGAGGCAGGAGAATCGCTTGAACCAGGGAGGGAGAAGTTGCAGTGAGCCGAGATCACGACACTGCACTCCAGCCTGAGTGACAGAGCGAGAATTCATCTCAAAAAAAAAAAAAAAAAGAAAGAAAGACACAGCCATATAGCTACCTGGGGGAAAGTCCCTCCTCTAGTGCAAAAACCTTGGAATGTGCTTGGAATCTTCAAGAACATTGAGGTGGTTAGTGTGACAGCTGTGGAATAGGCCAGGGAAAAATGATGGTAGATGACATTAAAAAGGTAGCCAAGAACCATCATACAGGGTCTTGGAGGCCCTGGGAAGAACTTTGCCTTTTATTTGAAGTGCTACGGGAGACAACAGGCAAGCAGAGGAATAACATGATCTGACTTCTGTGTTTAAAGAATTGCTTTAGCAGCCTGTGAAAAATACATTACAGAGGACCAAGATAGAGGCAAAAAGATTAGGTAGGTGGCCGTTGCAATAGTGCAGGTGAGAGATGGTAGCGGCGAAGGTGGTGAAGGCGATGAGAAGTGATCAGGCTCTGGGCATTTTTCCCAAGGCAAGGTCAATAGAATTTTCTGATGATTGGATATGGGGATGAGAAAGTGAAGTCATGGCTAATTATACATGTCTGAAAAACCTGAGTGATCGGAGCTGCAGTTCACTGAGTTGAAGAAGACAGATGGAGGAGGAGGTAGAGGGTAGGAAAGCAGGAGTTTGATTTGGCACATGTGAAGCTTTAGATGCCTGTTCAATATCCAAGTGGAGATGCTGAGTAGGTAGCTGAATATACAAGACTTGAGTTCAGGAAAAAGTTGAGGGTTGGAAACAAAATTGGGTATTTCAAACCAAAAGACTGAATGAGATCACCTAAGGAATCAGGATAGATTAAAAAAAGAGTAAGTCTAAGGACTGAACCCAGAGACATTTTGCATTGCTATAAAGGAATACCATGACTGGGTAATTTATAAAGAAAAGAGGTTTATTTGGCTCATGATTCTGCAAGCTGTACAAGAATGGCACCTAGATCTGCTCAGCTTCTGGTGAGGACTTCAGGAAACTTACAATCATGGCAGAAAATAAAGGGGGAGCAGGCATGTCACATGGTGAGAGAGGGAGAAAAAGAGAGACAGAAGAGAAGGTACCAGGCTCTTTTAAACAACCAGCTCTCCCATGAGCTCCCTTATACCATAGGGAAGGCAACAAACCATTCATGAGAGATCTGCCCTCATGACCCAAACACCTCCCACTAAGCCTCATCTCCAGCACTGGGGATCACATGAGATTTGGAGGGATCAAATATCCAAACCATATCACTTGGGAAGGAGAGAACTGAGAGAGTAAAGTCTCACAGGCCAAAATGTCTCAAGAAAGAGGGAATGATTAACTACCAAATGTTTTAAATGAAATTTTAGTTTACAAAGGCAATTACTTACAAATTCAGCATAGACTTTACTTTCTTTTTCGGTTCCTCTCTAGATGTTTTTTGGTGGGGTACCCCCAGGACTTTTCACTGATCTCATTCCACCCAGTTCAGGCCCCTTTCCATTTCATAATAGTTTTTCCTCTGTATCGTCCCAGAAACCTTGGTTTGGCAGGAATAAGGAAAGCTGAGACATGAAACAAAAGAGTAAAACTGTTTGAATGAAAATGAAATATCTGCTCCCAACCCACCTCTAGGCAAATTTATACAGGATATCTACTCTCCATCCTCATTCTGTTTGCCAAGATTTCTAGGATTCATAATCACAGCACTTTTTACTATTTTTGCCATTGCCACATTTGTTGCACAAATGGATGATACGTCATAATGGAAACATTACTGGATTTAAAGTCATTACAATGTTTTAGTTTCTGTCCTGGCTGTGCTAATAAAATGCTACATAAAGTTGGGGAAAATGCCTCTCTGGCTCTTAATAAAATGAGGTCAAGATTAGTAAATAAGTTGTCAACCTGTGACCCTAGTTAAAAAAAAGTCTTCTTTACAATTGTGGTCAGATATTAATGCTCAATCTCTTCTTATTAGCTCTCATAGTTTGTTTGCAGATTCCTTTGGATTTTCTATGTCCACAGTGATATGATCTGAAAATAACAATTATTTGTCTCTCTTTTTCTAATCCAGTTACATCTTACTTAATTTTCTTGTCTCATTGCTTTGGCCAAGACACCAGTTAATTAATAACTACTATCAGTGACTAGAGAAATCATTGTCTTATTCCTGACTATGATACTATTTCTTCTAAAGGTTCAGCATTACGTATGATGTTTTCTAAAGTTTACTAAAAATTTTTGAAATTATAAATCCATATTTAATTTTATCAAAGTTTTTACTATGTCTTCGGAGATGATCATATGTTGTTTTACATTTAATCAATATGATGGACTATGCTGATAAATTTTTGAAATATCGGCCCATTCTCACATTCATGGGACAAATACCATTTATTCATGGTGTGTTTTTATATGTCGACAGCTTTGATTTGCTAAAGTGTCATTTAGGATCTTTGCAACTATCTTCATAACGATGCTGGTGTGTAATTTTCTTTTCCTGAATTTGCATGACACTTTTCAAGTGCTGAAAGAAAAGAACTGTCAACCTGAAATTTTATATTCAGGAATAAGGGTTAAATCAAGACATTCTCAGGTAAAGGAAAACTAAGATAATTTGTTATCAGTAGGCTTATCATAAAAGAGTGTCTATAGAATATCTTAAAACAGAAAGAAATAATTAAAGAAGAAAACTTGAAGGCTGGGTGTGGTGGCTCAGCCTTCAGTAATCCCAGCACTTTGCGAGGCCAAAGTGGGTGAATTACCTGAGATCAGGAGTTCAAGACTAGCCTGGCCAACATGGCAAAACCCAATCTCTACTGAAAATACAAAAAGTAGCTGGGAATGGTGGCATGAGCCTGTAGTCCTAGCTACCCAGGAGGCTGAGGCAGGAGAATCACTTGAACCCAGGTGGCAGAGGTTGCAGTGAGCTGAGATCATGCCATCACACTCCAGCCCAGATGACAGAGCAAGACTTCGTCCAAAAAGAAGGAAACTTGAAACATTAAAAATAAAGAAATAACGATGAAAAGAGTTAAAATATGGGTAAATATAATAGATTGTCCTTTTCTTCTTGAGTATTCTGAATTGTGTTCAAAAATTGAAGCAAAACTTATATTACCTGATATGGTTTTCAATGAATATAGACAATATATTTAAGATGAGTATAAAAATAGAATAATAAAGAAACCTAATATAGGTAAGGATTTTATACCCAGTTGAACTGATGAAATGTCAACAGTGGTAGATCAAAAGTTATGTATGTAGAATGTAATGTGTACAGCAACCAGCAAAAAAACTCTTCAAAAAGATACACTATAGATAAATCAAAATGGGATTATAAAAAATATTCCCGTAACACACAGGATGGCCAGGAAAGTAAAACAGAGGAACAAAACAAACAAATAAACAGAAAGTCAGAAGAAACAGAGAAAACAACAAAGTGGCAAACTTAAGCCTGATATGTAAATAAGTATATAAGGCAAAGAAATAGAATAAATAGCTCCACAATATACCCACACAAGTATAACCACTGATTTTTGACAAAGATACAAAAATATTTCAATGTAGGAAAAATAATCTTTTCCATCTCATGGTACTAGAACAATTGAACACTCACAAAAAAACAAAAACAAAAACAAAAAAACATGAATCTCAACCTAAACTTCACACCTTATGTTAAAATTAAGTCAAACTGGATCATACATTTAAACGTAAAACATGAAACTATAAAACTTTCAGGAGAAAACCTTTGGGCCTTAGTGGTGGTCAGAAAAAAAACTGATAAGTTGAATTTCACCAAAATTAAAATTTTTGCCTTGCAAAAGACCAAAAGACCCCATTAAGAAGATGAAAAGACAGGCTACAGGCTAAGAAAAAATATTTGTAAACCACATATCTGACAAATGACTCTTATACCTGGAACATATAAAGAACTGTCAAAACTCAACAGTAAAATAAAGAAAGAAAGAAAGAATCTGATTATAAAATGGATAAAAGACATAAACAGGCATTTCACCAAGGAGGATACGGACACATAGATGGCAAATAAGCACGTGAAAAGATGTTCAACATTATTAGGCTTTAGGGAAATGCAAATTAAAACCACAATGAGGTATCACTGCAACACTTATTAAAACAGCTAAAATATAAAATGGAAATATACCAAATGCTGATGAAGATGGGGAGCAACTGAATCTGTCATAGATTGCTTGGGCAAAGTAAAATATTATATTCACTCTAAAATAGTTAATTACTCAGTCTCATGTGTTTATGCTGTGACCCCTCCTACTTCTTTTACACATCAGCTGGGGAAGAGGTCTGAGAGGGAAGTGGCTTCATTTCAGTGGCTGACTTCCAGAGAGCGATATGGCTGGCTCCCCAACATGCCTCACCCTCATGTACATCCTTTGGCAGCTCACAGGTGAGTCCAGCCAGAATCTCTTGCACTTTCCTGTCTTCCCCATCCTGAAGCGTAGTTCCAGCTTTCTTCTTCCACTCTGGGCCTCTGGCTCAACTCAGGAGGCTCTGTGTTCTCTCCTAACATTTGCTTTTTACTAACCTCTGATCTCCAAATCTCAGGTCAGGAAGAGACTAGAGGGAAGGGGGAAAATGGCTGTGGGAATGGACTCCCCTACTGACTGTCCAGGGGATGAAGGAGCTGAAAGAAGTGATGCTGGGTATCAGAGACTATTTTTCTAATCCAGATTCTGCCATGAGTTAGATAAGGGATGTTTAAGTTTTCCTGGCCTCAGAAACTTTATCTGCTAGCCTTCTCTCCTTTTGAGGGCAACTTTAAGAGCAAAATAACTGTACAGTTATGTATTTTATTTACTTATAAATGTATTTATAAAACTGGTTATGCATAACAATAATATAAATGGAAAGAACCACTTGAATTTTCTCTCCTTACTCAAGCAATCTAATCAGTCTCTACTTAGAGAGCCAACTCATATCATAGGCACTTTAATGTTTAATCCATGGAGGACCGAGGACTGTTTTGCACCTGTCCGTGGTATTCTAGTCTTTGAAGATTTTTGTATCCTAAGGGCTCTCAAAAAGGATCAGGAGCCCCATAAGTGAGAAATAACTCTTCTGTCAACAATCTCATGGAGTACCAACATGAGGTCGCCCCCCTGGGGACTTCACATAACCACTTCTTTAGGTGTATGTGTGCCTGAGCCTGCCTGAAGTGACCTGCCGAAGACCATACAGGCAACTGGTGTCCCCAGGACTTTCCCCTGCATCACCTGGCCTTGCTAAGTGATCAGCATCAGCAGATTCTTACCCGCTTTGTATTCATCAGAAGTTTGTATTTTGGGAAAATACCTTGGGATTCATCAGAAGTACCAGGTGGTTCTGGAATAGGCTCTCATTAAAAAAAAAAAAAAAAAAAAAAAAAAAAAGCCACCCCCTGAACGAAAATGGGTTGCAGTAGGTGAAGTTGAAGGAAGTCAGGTGGAAGGGGGGGGG